>JAUMHG010000036.1:15727795-15738178 GCA_032359395.1 Enteromius anoplus
ATTATGAGCATAAATGCATTATTATAATCGAAGTATTGCGTTTACATGAGGTAAAGTTTAATCGCAATACTGCCAAGTTCTCATAATAATCACATTAATAGAGTCCATGACGTGAACCAACGCACATTCTCACGTTCATTTCATTGTTAGTAAATCCCAACGTGAGCGTGACATCCGGCGTACGCACAGTTTTTGTGCGTACGCAGCGTTGATACATGAGGCCCCAGGCGTCTAGGAATTTATTTTCAGTGTTACTCTGATGATACACATTTATATATGAAAACCCAATCCTCATCACCAACGTCATCATCTTTAGCCATGCTCACTGCCTGTTTGGAGGAAATAAAGCCCTGTAAGAACCACAACTTCCTTCAGCTGAATGGCTCAAAAACAGAAGCCATTCTCATTGGATCTCCTTATCAGACACGAATATCTACCATAACCTGTATCGTATTTTCTGGTCATCATCACTATCATCATTAGTCACTAATCTTGATGTTAGGTTTGACTCTCATCTAACATTTGAGGCTCATATCAAACATCTCTGCAAAACATAGAAATATAGCCAGACTTCAGCCCACACTCTTGACTACTGCAATGCACTTCTCATCGGGATTTCCAATAAGAATATTCAGAAACTGTACAGAACTGTTCCGCTAGGATAATGATGAGAGTGCATAAATATGAGCACATTACACCAATTCTTCAATCCCTACATTGGCTCCCCATTACAGCTCGGATTGATTATAAAGTCTCTCTCCTTACACATCAGTGTATCCATGGTGATGCTCCTATTTATCTCAAAGAACTCCTTACTCCAAAGAGCTCAGCATGTTCTCTCCATTCCACAAATACTCATCGGCTCCTTCCCCCTAGGACTAAGCCATGCACTGATATTACAATAGCCAGTCCTAACAGTTTACGTGATCTGGCTCTTTATTTGTATTTATAAATTTCTTTTTTATATCAAAATTTAGACACGTGCATGTGGTAAGAGGATCTGCAGCATATCGCGTTGGCTAAAACACACAAGGAAACATAATAATATCACAAAAATAATATCACAGACATCGCATTCAGACTCTAGAATTATTACAGAGGTTGTGAGAGAAAAACACAGACATGGCAGATTTGGATGGTATTAAAATCACCAAGTACGTCTATGAAACAAAACATTCTCTAACGACCCCCTGTGAAACTAGTCCCGTCCGAATAGGGCTTTTGACTTTTAGTCATTATTTAAGTAGCACACATATTCTGAATGCCTTTGGCAGAATTCAAATGAGCCATTTTAATCTAGATTAAAAAAAAATGTATCTATGCCCACCCCCAATATACATATTCACACAGTGAGTATGGAAAGTAATCAGACCCCCCTAAATTCTTTGTTATATTGCAGCATTTGCCAAAATTATTTAAGTTCATTTTTTCCTCATTAATGTACACACAGCACCCCATACTGACAGAGAAACACAGAATTGTTAACATTTTTGCAAATTTATTAAAAAAGAAAAACTAAAAAAGAAGAAAAAAGAAAATATATCACATGGTCCTAAGTATTCAGACCCTTTACTCAGTATTTAGTAAAAGCACCCTTTTGATCGAATACAGCCATGATTATTTTTGGGAAAGATGCAACAAGTTTTTCACACCTGAATCTGGGGATCCTCTGCCATTCCTCCTTGCAGATCCTCTCCAGCTCTGTCAGGTTGGATGGTAAACGTTGGTGGACAGTCATTTTTAGGTCTCTCCAGAGATGCTCAATTGGGTTGAAGTCAGGGCTCTGGCTGGGCCGTTCAAGAACAGTCACAGAGTTGTTGTGAAGCCACTCCTTTGTTATTTTAGCTGTGTGCTTAGGATCATTGTCTTGTTGGAAGGTAAACCTTCGGCCCAGTCTAAGGTCCTGCACACTCTGGAGAAGGTTTTGGTCCAGGATATCCCTGTCCTTGGCCGCATTCATCTTTCCCTCGATTGCAACCAGTCATCCTGTCCCTGCAGCTGAAAAACACCCCCACACCACCGTGCTTCACAACTTTCTACAACTTTCTCCCTCCTCCCGACTGCATCTCTGGAGCTCACAGTGATCTTTGGGTTCTTCTTTACCTCTCTCACCAAGGCTCTTCTCCCCCGATAGCTCAGTTTGGCCGGACGGCCAGCTCTAGGAAAGGTTCTGGTCGTCCCAAACGTCTTCAGTTTAAGGATTACGGAGGCCACTGTTCTCTGAGGAACCTTAAGTGCAGCAGAAATGTTTTTGTAACCTTGGCCAGATCTGTGCCTCACCACGATTCTGTCTCTGAGCTCTTCAGGCAGTTCCTTTGACCTCATGATTCTCATTTGCTCTGAGTCAGCACTTAATCAGCACCTGAGTTAAATATATGAGTGTCACAGCAATACGTAGGACCATGTGATATAAAAAAAAAAAAAAAGAACTTAAATGATTTTAGCAAATGGCTGCAATTTAAGTGAAAAATTTAAGGGAGTCTGAATAATTTCTGTACCCACTGTATAAATATATATATATGGTGGAAAATCATAAAATTTCAAAAATATACTGTGAATGTATGTTATATATAAAACAACATTGTAAACCTATAACTGTAAACAATAACCATAAAAAGTTCAGTTTTTACATTAAAAAAAAAAAACAACTCACGAATTTATCAAAAACTTCATAAATATGAATTTTCATTTAACAGGTGTGTTTTTTAAAGATGCTATTTTACAGGAACAAAACACAAAACACAAAAACTCAACGGTGATAGCTGATGCCAAATTTGTCCTTTCTTGCAAATGACTTATTTTAATATTGTGTCACAACATGATATCATTGTACATTCTTTGTTGAAATAAACGGGCATTTATGATGTGGATCAAAAATAAGCAGGCATAAAGCATGATTTCTGAAAACTGGCTTGACTGTTGTTTGTTTAGTGTTATTAAGCTTAATCCTGATTGTGTGCGTTTTTAAACCGGGACTCGGACCGTTAAGTTTAACGTTAATCTTTTATAATGTTTATGATCTTTGTGGATTGTCTTCATGTCTGCAGTCATTTTAATAAGGATCAAATGAGTGAATTCAGCTTTGAGAATGAAAACCCACCTGTTTGTTCCTCAGTATCTTCATGTTTAACTTTGAATTCATCTTCACTTTTCAGGTCTTCACTCTCGTCTTTAATAAACACCAGATTTGTTTGTTCCTCAGTATCTTCATGTTTGACTCTGAATGTTTCTTCATTCTTGTCTTCTCTCTCTTCTTCAATAAACTCCAGACTTGTTTGTTCCTCGGTGTCTTCATGTTTGACTCTGAATGCGTCTTCTTCAATCATAATGTCTTCATACTCCAGTATAATAAATGCCATCTTTATAACACTGTGTCGTAAAGATCTGCAAGAGACGTAAGTTATCAATGACACAGGTCTTACATACAGTATGTAACTTAATATATTAAGTAAAGATCATCTGTAATACAGTAAACACAGCTAATCATTTTTTTCCAGAAGAAAGACATGCAGTTCACTGATATGTTTTAGTTTCATAAACCAGCAATAATATAGCAATATACTGTACTCCTCGACGAGAGACAAAATATCTACCATCTCTTCACCACAAGATAACCTAAAACCTCTTCTTCTGACAATCCTAACGTCCCGATTATCTTGATGGGTCTGAAGATCATCTGAATCTGCTCGGAAGAACGTCAGCGGGGTCCTGATCACAAACTGAAGGAGGAATATAAAGGATTTGAGCTCACACTTCACCCAGAGTGTTATATTTCATGTCTGTTCAGTTCTGTTTATACTCTGTGTTTATATATTATGTTCTTAGTTTCGTTTTCATGTTTTAGTTTACGTTTTCACGTGTGATTTCCTGTTTGCCCTTATTTGGTCCTTCCTGTGTCTGTATATGATTATTAGTTTATTTGTGTCTCCCCAGGTGTCGTTCCTTTGATCATTAGTTCTGTGTATAAATACCATGTGCTTTAAGTTCTTGTTTGTCAGTCAATATATGTGTTATGCCTTGGATTGTTGGATGTATCTCCTCGTTTTGATTTATTATTAAAAGACTTTTGTTTATTCTACTCCGTGATCTCCTGCACTCTCCTTTGCCTATGGTACCAGAGTAACCCGAGATTGATTAGCATGAACAGTGACCGTAATAGTAATAGTTCCCAACACAGGTCCCGGAGGCACACCCGTTCAATTTATGTAGTTTTGCCGTTATAAAATGTCCATTATTCATTTCCATGTGATTCTTTCCGCCCAGGTGTTATAACTGGACTAAAAAATGACCATATGTTGTCATTGTACATCCTTTATCATGATGTGGTGATTCAAAGGGAATGACTGAGAGAACAAGCTCAAATTTAAGCTCTGTTGAGCTTATTATCTCATGAGTCGGCGGTCTAAGAGGCCATGTAAGTTGCTAACAAGTAAAATATTATTTTTTTATACATTATATAACAACATCTCTGAAAACAGAAAATAAAAGCAGCAGTATTTGAGAAAAGGGCAAATTAACATCGCTAACAGTCTCAGGCCTGAAACTGAACAAACTCTGACATCATTCACATTTTTGTTTTGACTTTTCTAGGGCTGTGGTTTAATTTTAACTTGAATAATTGTGTCTTTATTGCTGTGCAACTGCAGAAAAACATGAATATTAATGACATAAACTAACACTGATTATAAAGGCTGAACTGTATTAGTTCCTACAAAATTAATTTATACCCAGCTTCAAACACCTGGAGATACATGTTCTGTAATATTTATCATAAGTTATTCATGTCTATTAAATATATTGATGTTTTAGATTATTTTGACAGTAAGTTGAATGTCAAATCAGAGTTCAGAGATTTCAGGATCTCATTCTGTCCCTACACATGATGTTTGTTGCTGTTGTTGTTTGTCAGTTTAGCTCTTAACAGCCTGTAAGTTACAAACTGAAACTAAACAAGTGGTGATATTTAAGACACTCCACTACCCAAAGAAAAAACGTCATTAATTAATCCCCATCATGTCGTTTCAAACCCGGACGGTCTTCGTGTATCTTAGCAACACAAATTAAGATATTGCTGATAAATTCAGAAAACTTTCTGCCCCTCCACAGACAGCGAGATACTGCCGCGATCAAAGTACAGAAACACATCGAGGAGATCGGCAAAATAATCCATGCGCACACTTTGTACTGAATGTAAACGAGCTGTATTTATTTAATCTCTAATCATTTTAATAAAAGCGCTCACCTTTCCTCAGCCGAATCACTGACGCGGGAGCGCGGCGCGGCTTTATGACGTCACATCGCCGGACCAAAATAAAAGTTTTTTTTTTTTTTTTTTGCTTTATTAAACCTTAACATGAATTGTCATGTTTCCATTGTTAAACCCATTAACAATAAACACCAGCAACATATAATAAACGATGTAATAATAAAAAAGTAAACATTATCCATGTATGTTTACAAAAAATGTCCCTGAGATTCAGTAAATATTACAGAAAAATACTGAAATATACCTTTGATTAAATTCAGAGTCTATCCCAGGCAATTGTCTATCCAAGTTAAATGATGAATACTTAATGTTACAATTTTCATCTAATAAATGGATTGTATTCCAAATAAAGGATGCTTGTACATCATTTTCCAATATAATAACACCTACACGTGAAAATCAAATAACTTAAATGGAGGAAAAAAACATCTTAAAAGAAGTGAAAAGCAATGAAGATTGTTCATCTCTTACAGACATCTGTTACTATAAGAACTTAATAACTATGTATATTACTCCAAAATCAATAACATGCAACACAGATAGCGAGGTGACATTGATTCAATGTTGACATTTCATCAGAATCATCATTTTGGTTGAGGCTGATTATTGAATGCTAAATAATGCTGAATCAATGCTGATAATTCATTGCTTTTCTGTGTTGAAAAGACAAACATTTAATCAATGTTGATTTTTGGTTTTGGAACCCATCCGTTCCATCATTTAACAATTTAAGTGCATTTCTATAAAACGTGTATGTGTTTAAAACAGGTTCAAAAATCGACTGCAAGAGATTGGTGCTTTAAATAAATAAATCATAATCAAGTCTTCTCCCATTAAATTTTAAAATATTTTCTTCCTCTTGTAATAATTAAAATATTAGACAACAATAATACTAATAATAATAATAATTTAACTGAAAAAGCGCGCAAGCAGGAGACGAGAAGACTGGAAAGTTGTGTGCTACAATCTTGCGGATCCATTTTGCGCGAACGAAGCTAGGAGAACAGAAACAGATCGTCGGGAAAGACCAAAGAGTTTTAAAGAGAAAAAAATAATAATTTGACGGTAAGTTTTGTGTATTTATCTTGCTGTCTAGTTTATTAACATAGCTCATCATCACTGTTAATCGTAGTTTTACGTTGCCATATCAATCACTGTTAATGTTGTGGTAGCATTCATTAGTTGTTTATTAGCTATTTACTTAAGTTTAGAGGTTTATGAAGGTATGTGTGAAACTATTAATAGGCCTTAGTAATTACTTCAGCATAATGAGAGAAATCAGGTTTGTGTGATCGTCGTCCAGGGAAATGCACAGTCCACGCTTTGATTGATGTCTTTTGGACCAATAGTTTTTGAGAAAAGTGGAAAAAAGTACCTCCTCCACACGTGCACGGAACATGATAAGCGTTAATGATGTACCGTACAGAGCGCATAACTCCCCAAAATGACATTTAATGGATCAACTGTGAGCTGGAAAACAATATTTAAAGAAATAAGAAAGGTAGGTACCTTTTAAATAGTTTATAATTTAAGTTAATTACTGTTTTAATAAGCTAGAGGACCATGCTGGTTAGGCCTGATGGCGTCTTGACTAATTATAACACGTGAGTTATTCATGAACCATGGGAAACCAGTGAATAACGTTACCCTATTTTTCTGCAGACAATGAATGAGGTCAAACAATGTGCACTGATTTAAAGCATTTATTGATTATAAAAACTTGATCAGAAAAATTGATCAGAATTCAGTTAATAAGTATGTGTGTGTTAACCCTAACCCTAACTATTTACATTTAACACAAAACTGATTAAAAATACAATTACTAGAACATACTTTGAACATACTTATTTTCTGGGTGCACTTATTTACATAAATGTGTGTGTGTGTGTGTGTGTGGCGGGAGCAGTCGATGTACTTGGCAGCACTCTCACAACCTATTGAAATAAAGCACACATGACACATGTCATTAGCACACTTGGAAAGAAATGCAATTCACTTAGAATAAATTTTCATTGTATTGTTGTTCAAATTACCTGGGTGGTGTCCACAGCAGCCCTGGACAGAGGAAAGATCCCAGCCTTGATGGTTTTGGCTGTGACTGCAGTGGGGAAGACATGCTTAAGGAAAGGGGAAAACTGCTTCTTCCCCACCACAATGTCTCCTCGCACCAGACCCATCCTTGAAGCCATGGTGGAGAAAGCAGTCTTCAGTGGATTGAAGATCGCAATATCCAGGGGCTGGAGTGTGTGTGTGGTGTGGGCAGGTAAGCACAGAATTTCTCTACAGAACATGATCACATTTTTGGAGACATGTGTCTCGTGTTGGTCCATGATTAAAATTCACAAAATGATGGAACCATTTTAAGAAGAGCTCGGAGTCCATGTACCCCTTCTCTTGGATGCCATAGAGGGCGTTGGGGGGCCCATCCAGCCTGTAGGCAGCCGTGGTAAATGATGAAGGGTGGAATGCTGTCCCCGGCTGCACTCACACAGCGGTGGACGGTGATGTGCTCCCTGGTCTTCCTCCCCGTCTGGCACAGGACCTTTTCTCTGGACCGAGGCTTGTCTCCAAAGCCAGTCTCATCACAGTTGTAGATGAGATGTGGCTTCTCATCTAAACTGTGTTTCACATAAAGGGCCTAGTATAACTTGAAGAACCCTTCGATGGCCTCTGATGTAGCACCATGGACTCGGGCTCTGTCCAGATGCCAGTTCTGCCTCTCTCCTGGATGATCCCAGTGGCCAGAAATTTAACCAGAGATCTTTTGCCGTAGCCCTCAAACTTGCTCCTGCATTAATTTCCTCCACTGCCTCACTTAAGTTCTCCTTTGAATATAGTTTTTTCTTGCCCGACATCTTTCTTTCTTTCTTTCTATCCCTTTGTTAACTTTCCTTCCTTCCTTTCGAACAAAGTCATTGTTAGTGTTTCTTCAACCTTTTGTTCCTTAAAATTGTTTAACATTAAAATGTTTATATTCACAAAATTTCATTAAAATGTTCTGTTCTATTCTTGTTCTGTTCTTGTTCTATTGTGTTGGGGTTTTTTTGGGGTTTTTTTTGCATAATCTTAATAAAGCTATAACTCTTATCTGGATATCCTATCATTGTGTTTATCTTTAAGCTTTTATGAATATAAAAATCACTGCGTGCTGCTGCATGTCTGAGGCGGAGAGTGGCGGAAAGTGGTCATCGGCCTCAACTGACGTTTAAATATTACCATTTCAAAGCATTTATTCAACAAAAGTCTACTAAAAGTAATTAAAAAATGTGTGGAAACATAACATTAATTTCATAAAGATTTTAATACTGTGAGATAAATAAATTATTCAAAATACACATTTTCCTTGCTCTAGTTGTCTTCCAAGCGGCGATCTCGCAATAATCTTGCCCACCATCCATTTTCAAGCGCAGCGGGCGGACCTAGCAAACTTACTCAAATCTCACTGGAACAATTGGTGGGAGGTTCTCTGTGGTGATCCGATGTGAAAGAGGAAGAAATGACGATGACACAGATATATATTTTATGTATGTGTAATCTGTACGGAACATGGTTAGTCTACGTTACACAGCACATAGCAGGAGCAGAGCAGAAGCGATAGTTTCGGCGCCAAGTCTATTTTTGCAGCACCACTTATACCCTGAATTAAACAGAAAGTGCATTGTTTTTGATCAAAACTGACCCGATTAACATCAAAAGTAACACATATTCCCATAAAATCGTGTAATTGATATGTTTCGTGTTCCACACTCACCATATGCAAAAATAAATGCAATTAACGGGTTTTTAAAGGTGAGGGTTGGGCAGTATGGCGGTATATATCGTTACTTTGGAACATAATGTTAATGTTTTTATTTGTCTATTCCACGAAATGTAAATAGGTGGTCAACGTTAACAAACAAACAGCACGTGCGATAATGTCAGAATAAAGGTGCAACAGTCAACTGCGATAGCAATGCAGAACACCGACAGTTTAACGTCAGAGGAGCACAGGCTCACGACAGAGGAACATTATCAATTATGCTTACTTGACTACAAAGGCTTAAATATCAACGTCATAACAAATAGAAATATCTTAAATACTGTAGCTATTGGCATCTTTCAGCCTCATACATGTACAGTTTGTTTTTTACACAGAAAAAAATACCACTTTAGGGATGCAGCAGCGCGTGAACAGGACTTTTATTTTGTTCTTGTGGTGTGACGTCATAAGGCTGTGTCGCGCTCCTGCGTCAGTGTCTCCTCTCAACTGTATTGTGAAAGGTTCATTACTCAAGGTTTCTCCAGATGCTGCACACTAAGTGACATCTCGTGTTCAAAAGCTGGTAATTTCATTTCAGAATAAAATGTCATGAATGTTTTATTAAAAGCTGAATAAAAATTGACTGAACAAACATATTTACAGTATTTTATTAATAATGTATTTATTATGAATTAAAAACATCCAATTATTGCATTTTTAAAATTGAAAAAAATATATATTACAAAATGGCAGCACATAATACTTTCAGGTTTTTAATTATAAACATCATTATTATAATCTTGTGTTTGATATTATGAGTGTAAATTCATTTATTATAACTGACAGGTGTGATGATCAGTGGACTTGAGTTTTCACCTCCGTCATTATTACATGGGCAAAAATATGGATAGAGATTTTCAGTGAAAGACTGAGCAGTGAAAGAGTAGATATGAGAGCTGGACTCCACATCATAAAAGGAGACCAGACCCTCCTCATAATCCACAAACACACCGACCCGCTGCGGCTTCACTCTCAGAGACAGAGAGACAGGAGGATCCTCAGAAGCACTATATTCATCTCCATTCCTCAGAATCACAGTCCAGTATCCATCACTGGGTCAGTCTGATCTTTCCCTTCCTGTGAATGGATTCTCTGGTCACTCCTAAATCCCATTCAGTCTTTCCCTTCACCTGCACCTCAAAATAAAATCTCCCTGAGGAGAATCCCTCCTTTCCCAGGACACAGATACATGTATCAAATCTCTCTGGGTTGTCTGGGAGTTTCTGTCTAATGTCTTCATCTCTCACTTGTTTTCCATCATCAGACAGGATGAGTTTAGGATGAGCTGTATCAGGATCCAGAGTCACATCCACTGAGA
>JAUMHG010000036.1:15740076-15757091 GCA_032359395.1 Enteromius anoplus
GCATTTGAGGTTGAAAGCATAGGACGCAATTTAGATATGTTCTTGAGATGGAAAAATGCAGTTTTACAGATGCTAGAGACATGGCTTTCAAATGAAAGATTGCTATCAATCAACACACCTAGGTTCCTAACTGATGAAGAATAGTAGAATATGGAAAAACAGTGGTGTTTTCTGTTTGGCAAGACACATCATCATAATTTTTCATATCTAGCAGATGCAGATAATTACAATTAAAGTATATTTACATTACATACAGACCTATAATATTGTGCATCCATATTATATATATAAGTTCATTAAATGCTCCAAGTTAGCAGTTTGACTGGCATGGGATGAGATTAGGGGTGGCACGGTTCACAAAACCTACGGTTAGGTTCGGTTCACGGTTTTAGGGTCACGGTTTTCGGTTCGGTTTATCAAACTGCCAACTTCAGTGTAACTCTTACATAATGGTATCTTCTCAGATGAAATGACATATTCAAAGTGTTACCATTAGCATAGTGGATGCGTGTTGCACAATACTTGCATAGAGTCGCAGTTCTATCTATTGTTTTATTTCCGCTGTCATCAAAGGTAACATGAGTGAATTACATGTTAAGTCAATACAAAGACGCAATTAGACATCCTGCGGCGTGATTCGTGCAATTCGCGTCTGGTGTGAACGCAGCTAAACGGAAACACACTAACGTCACATACTGTACGGGGCACGAGAATGAACCGTGCCATCCCTAGATGAGATGGGGTAATGTAGAATCTGTCACTGATGTGGTGGGGAGTCTAATTGACCTTTCGCAAAAGCCACGCCCCCCCTTAGTTACTGTTGCTAGCCCGTCAAGCTTACCGACAACGACGGACTGTCAACCATAGACAGTAGTAGAAAACATGGCGGGGAGAGGTGTACCTGTCGGTGTCAGTGACTCCTTTTGGACTTACATACATTTAATATCCTCCAGGTCGAGGCAAAAGGGGTTGCAATATGCAATGGAGGGTTATCTACATAATCTCGCCGGGAGATGAGAGCGTGAGAGAGTCAGCTGAGCGCGCGCTGCTCGACTGTGAAACAGCCTATGAGGATTGCACAGCTTGGAATGAGGTGTACTAATCCTCACATGAAACACACACTGAGGAGGTAGATAGTGTCTGTATAATCAGTCAAACATACTCAATATCACTGCAATGTAGCTCTCGTCTGGGAGAAGAGAAGATGAGAGCGTGAAATAATCAATGAGCACGCGCATCTGACTATGAAGCAGATCACTAAAAATAAGTTTAAATTGCCTGTTAGAACGCGACGTGAACTGACGAAATATAACTTCAGAGAGCTAACATGAAGTTGCTAACAAGCTGGCTAAAATCAACTTCATTAACGTGAGCTAATACTACTACGTCTAGCAACTAGTCTAACGTTCTGGCAATGCTATACTAGTGATATACAATATGTGCAGACAGTACAAATAACTTTAATATCCAGTTTTGTAAATATGAACGTCTTGCCTAGCTATTGCTATGGCGTTAGACTAGACTTGCCTTACCTTTGAGCAGTGGTAAGTATGCTTGTTTATTTTCTTGAAATTTAGCTGGGAGTGGGGCCTTCCACACTGCTTAATCCACTGTAGGCACCGCCCATATTGTGTCTTTGGCTTTGGGAAGGGAAAAAACTCCTCCAGGCAAACTTTTGGGGTACCTACTGTCGGACTTACATGTGCCATAGGCACATTGCTTCACCATTTTGTTTGCCAGAGGCCTGCAGCTTGACGGACCTTGCTTACTTAGTAACCGTTGCTACGATGTGTGATTGGACAATGGCCGTTTTGGGGCGGGGTTTTGCGAAAGGTCAATTACATCTCTATGGAGTTGTTTTAACACTGGCCATGGGGTTTGGCTACAGAATGTTGTTCCTTGCGCCAACTGGTGGATATTATATGAAGCTCAACAACGTAAAAAAAAAAAGACCCGTGATCATGCTTGCCGAATTGCAGGCTGCCGCATGAAAATGGACACATTTTTAATGGCCAGATCTGTGTGTATGTATATATATATATAGAGAAAGAGAGAGTCCATAACTTTTGGTGCTCTAGCGATTTGACATCTCCTTTTTGATGTCAAATAGATGTCAAATAGTTGTCTTTTAGATGTCTTTTAAGATGTTTATGATTTAGAGTGTATGTAAAACTGACGTCTGCCAGATCTTTGTTGACAGCAGATGCTTTCCAGATAAAGAGATCTTTGACAGACATCTTGCAGACGTACGTGTGCTGTCTGGGACCCGACTTGGTTTAAATAGTCAGAATATAAACACTTATTATAGGTGTACCGTAGTGATTCAGGACAGGCCCAAAACAAGGTTGAAAATTTATTCATGTTGTACTCGCTTATTTTATAGGCTAAATGTAATACATTTTGAACACAAAAGTTACAGACTGCAGCTTTAATGGTCACTAATATAATTTGTGGAAAGATAGCAAAATTTAAATGTATTTCACGTATACTTAATAAAAGCACCAAAATATATGCCAATACTTTCTATAAGATTAGTAAATTGATTTAGTTTAAATAAAAAATTGCAGAAATGAGTACACACTAGATTTAATTTAGCAAATGCATAAAATTCTAGTTCTTAGTATGTCCTTCAGAACTTTAAGTACACTTCTTTGAGTGTACAAGTCCATGACAAATTTATCATCTGTGCTGTTTAACTCCTGGAGGACGAGCCCCTTAAACAATTTTGTCTTAAATGAGGAGTGTTGCTCCTTTGGTCTTTTAATTCTTGTCTCTACAGCTACAAGAGCATTAAAGGACCACTCCACTTTTTTGGAAATAGGCTCAATCTCCAACTCCCCCAGAGTTAATAAGTTGAGTTTTACCATTTTGGAATCTATTTAGGCAATCTCCGTGTCTGCGATAGCACTTTTAGCATAGGTTAGCATAGATTAATTAACCCAATTAGACCAGTAGGGTCGTGTTCAAAAATGACCAAAGAGATACGATATTTCTTTTATTTAAAACTTGAGTCTACTGTAGTTATACCATGTTCTCAGACCGGCTGATATGATTAGAAACTATACTCTTAAATTGAATTAAATACTTGTCCGCTAAATATCTTCATTGTCATGGCGAAAAAATACCCAACAATGCAGGAAATGAGGGGAGTGTAGGATCTTCTGTTTTTGTATTACATCATACAGTAGTGTGTGAACTAATGACAGCATTGATTAAGCTTAGCACCCCCACACTTTCAAATGATTTGGTTCAGTTGCAACTTAGCAGGGATTTGCTGCCAACTATTGATAGTTTACACATGACGTCACACCCTTAAGGAAGGCTCACCTGGAGGGCAAAACAAAGCTTTGCTCTACTGACCGCCAGTTATTTTTTTGCAGTTTATATTAAGTAGTTATGTAGTAAAACACAGATATTAAAAGTTGAAATTCAGTAAACACCTTATTGATGATTTATGTTTTGTACAGGCAAACAGATTAAGCCAGAAAATAAAAGCAATATGCAAAGTTTCACGTTAAATGGTTTTCCATAGAAAACCATTAGAAGGAAAATGCCGAACCATTAAGATGATAGTGTTCATTTTCCAGCCTCATCTGCTTGCCTATATACTGTCATGTGAAAAAGTTTGGACACCCTATTGAATTTCATGGTTTTCTGTATCAGAACATAAAAAAATATATCTGGTTCTTGTCAGTTCTTAAAATTTTTAAAATACAACCTCAGATAAACTATATCACAGTACATATCACACAGTGTCATTACATATTTAACAAAAATGAATCAAAGATGGAAAAGCTATGGGTGACAAAGTTAGGACACCCTATGATTCAGTTGGCTGTAGATCCACTTTTAGCAGCAATAACTCAAGGCTTTCTCCACAACATTTCAGTCAGGATGAGTTCTGGACTTTTGACCTGATTGGGCTATTACAACCCCTTGATTATCTTCTTTTCAGCAGTTCTGTTGTAGATTAGCTGGTGTGCTTGAGGTCATTGTCCTGTTGCATCACCCAATCTTGGCCAAACTTGATTGATGTCCTTACATTTGACTCTAGTACAGTTTGGTATACAAAGGAGTTCATGGTCAACTCAATGGCTGTGAGGTGCCCAGGTCCTGTGGCTACAAAACAAGCCCAAAACTATCAGCAATCCACCAGCATTTGTGACTTATGGTATTGGGTGTTTGTGCTGGTATGCTCTTTATGTTTTCACCAAAGATGCTTCTCTGCAATATGGCTAAACATTTCCACTTTGGTCTTATCTGTTCAAAGCTCATAAGACTTTATAACCATTTGGATGACTGGGATCTTGGGTGACACCGCCACGGGGTGTGAAGGGAGACAGAACCAGGTGGAGAATGACCAGCCAGGACAAAGCAATATTGTTCCTAAATGAGGAACTACATATATACTGTAGCATGGACTCGCATTTTTAAAGGGGTCATAGTGAACACAATATATGGTAGGGCTGGGCAATTAATCGCAAAAAAGTAATTGAAATCGACATTCAGAACCTATAATCGATCAAATATTTCCAGGTCGATTATTTTGATTACTTTTCCTTTAGAAACACTACCGCGTGTAGAGTCACGTGACCCGCTCTGATATGTTTCCCTGCGTTCACACCAGACGCGACTTGCGCAAATAAATCATGCTATTCACGCATAGTTGGACGATTAAACATTTTAAGTTTACTCGCTTCATTCACACGTGAAATTCTCTTAACAGCAAACACAAATTCACGTCATGGGAGGGGCTTCTGCCAGGCGCTTCCAGTCTCTGTACATCTCAAAGGATATGACTCCCTTGGCTAAAGTGGAGCGAAGCGGGTTTAAACACCTTGTTAAAACTCTCGACAGAAGATACACTGTGCCTTCGCGGTCAAATTTATCCTGTGCTGCCAGGCATGTACAAGACATAACCTGATAAGTTTAACATGCTTGTAAGAAGAGAAAGAGTAAGACGAGTAAAATCCATGTTCATTTAGTGACATGACAAGATCATTAAGAACACCTCATGCAACCTTGTTTAGGAGAGTTCTATTTTCATTACAACAATCTGTTGTTTACATTGATACATTGCATATTAAAATATTTGTTTGCAGAAGATGCAAGAAATGCACTGTTTAAAATATTATTTACAGGATATACAAGATTTATTTTATTTAGAAGTGATACTGCTTATTTTCTACTTTTAATAAGAAAAAATTGAAAATTTATTTTGTTATTTCTTTTTTTCTTTTTTTTATAAGAAAGTGACTGTTTTAGGCAATGTTTGCTTTAATTTCAGTTCTTCAACACTGATGTTTAATAAATAATCATAGATAGTAGATAGTGCGGGTTTCCTTCAATTATTTTAAAATCAAGTAATGCTCCCTTCGTTCAAAAATCTCTCACTTGTAATATGTGAGCATATTTACTGGACAAGATTTGTTAGTGAACTATGAGGGCAATAAAATAATTGTTCATTAATCGTAATCGAGTTCAAATGTTCAATTAATTTAGATTTTAGGCCAAATCGTCCAGCCCTAATAAATGGTTAACCTGTCAGTGAAGGCGGGACTTATAGAGGATAAACTATAATGTACAGTATGTGTAAAATGTGTTTTTTGAACCTTAAATAATGTTATTTTTAGCAACATCATATGACCCCTTTAAAGCACTACAGTTTTAAAAGTTGAAGCACTAACAACATAGCTATATGCATAACACGTGTAAAAACATATTTCATAAAGTTGGTATCCAAAAAAGTATTGGTTAGGGACCAACGATGAAGTCAAGTTATCTGTATCGACATGGAACATTTTTAAATGATACCCAGCCCTAAATGTCACGTTGGGTAAAACATTGTTACTTTCTTGACCGTTGCTGCAGGTAGTCAGACTGCTTCAAATTTATAGTTTTAAACAATATAGGCCTATTACTTTAATTGTTATTTGTTGAGCATCCACTGGCCCTTCATGCAACTAGGTTTGTTGCTGGCTGCTTTTTATATAGTGTACTACTAAATGAACACTATTACACCAATTGTCCTTTTTTTCTTTTGCTGGTTGTTTCAAACAGGTTGTGTGCATAGATGTCATGACAAGGCAGTGCTGCCATATAGCCAATTCATTGCAGTTTTTCAGAACTTGTTTATTTAAATTGTAGATTTTAAGTAAAGCAAGCATCACCTTATGCAAGAGAGTGTGGCTACCGTAAATTTGAACTATTGACTATTGTAAGGCAAACGTTTCTCATTACATAATTTCAGGGAACTGAGGTTACATGAATAATTGGATATAGGTAGTTTGATAGAACATTTATTATTATTTAATAAATCATTTTGTAAGTTTGGAAAATTACTAGCTTCTCATACAGTTTGGTAAAGCTCCAACCAATGTTAATTTTTGATAATTTTTTGTGATGATAGTTCAGAATCAGATTCAAAATAATTTTAATTAACCACTTAAATAATCAATCAATCAATCAAAGCACTGAACAGATAGGAGAATAGAGTGATGGTAATGTATAATGAAGAGATTAAACTATTAATTTATTAAATGCAGAGAGAGTATCTGTAATCAAAGTGACAATAATCACTAGAAATTAGGTGTCCCCAACTAAGAAAGCCAGAGGTGACAGTAGCATGGAACCAAAACCCCATCTGTGAGAGAAAATAATGGATGCCACAATCACAACTCTTTGCCTATCTACTTTCTACATTTTAGACCAATAATTGGACCGTCATATAATTGTTTTTTAATGTCCTTTTTAGATTCCTTATGAAAATGGATGCTGAGCTGCTTCACTCCCCTGTGGTTGGTCTGGCGGAGGAGGAGGAGGTGGACATGACTGACTGGAACCTTCCACTGGCCTTTATGAAGAAACGCCACACAGAGAAAATTGAGGGATCCAAAGCTTTGGCTCAGAGCTGGAGAATGAAAGACAGGGTGAGGGAGAGACATTTAATTTTATCTTTAGTAAACTGGACACTGTCTAATTTCACTGTTTATCTATGTGTATTTATTTGTGTCATCTGTCAATGGACTATTCTTGGTAGCAATTGGTTTGACTTGCATACTTGTCACTATATAGTAAGAGACTGACTAGGGTGGTCAGTTGATGTAGATATCCACATGTATTGAATCCTATGGTTTTTTCACAGTTGATGTGTTTGTCTAATGTGGAAAGGAAACAGTGTAAATATAAATCTGAGGTTTGTCATTTTGTGAATGACACTTAAAGCATAAATTTATGGAAAGTAGGTCTAGAGCTGCGCAGTTTAAAATCCAAAGTAGAAATGATTTTGTAACTGACAGCGCCTTCATGGTTTCCTAGTAACAGCAGACGCCACCGAAGCGCGAGTGCCCAAGTTGGTTGAGGAAGCATACCTTGCGTTTTCAACGCGTTTTAAGACAATTCATGTGAACGTACCCTTAAGAGAGTAAGTTACATTTAAATGCTAAAGTATAGTTAATACTAATACAAAAATTATTATTGCAGTATGAGTGTGTTAGAGCAGAACGATGCAACTCTGGTTAAACAGTTGGATGCTGGGTTGAAATACAGCTGGATTTGGTCGTAGCTTCAACTGGAGGGCAAGGTCTCAGTAAAAGGACAAGAGGTGTCCTTTTATTTAATGGATGTACATATGACTTTAGACTAATGTCAATACTGTATTTTTTTAGAATCTGTGCTTGGCTTATTATTCCATTCAAGTTATTTGGCTACTGTAAAATTGGCAAAGGGAAACTTTTATCAAACATGTTTTTTTTTCTGGCATGCTCTGTCTTCAATAGCAAATGGCATTTGTAGTTGATTTTATGTTTTTCGATAATGGTAGAAAATATTGATGTTGATTTCTTTGCCCCCCCAAAAAAAACTAAAACTGAGGCTGTCATTCATGATGGAAGAATAAACGTGTTAAGTTACAGCATGTCCCCTAATGAGGCCGTAATATTTATTCTGTGGGAGTCCCCCCACCTCCCGCACCATCAGAGGCCATATCACCCCTTGAGCACCCTTCTACCTTTTTCACCCCTGACCCATTTTCATGCCTGCATTATGATATTATTGATAATATTCTCAAAACGGTTTGATTTTTAGTAAGGCCTGTGTGTATGTACTTGAACTGAGATATTTTGGATAATTTAAAGGCTCCATATGCAGACATATGCAAAGCATGCTGGGAACTAGCCTCAAGTCTTATTTATTTATATAGCCCTTTATGCTACTACGTAGGCCAAAGGACTGAACATCCAAGAGATTATAAAATAAAGTAAAATACATGACATACAATGGCAAAGTCAAGAATTAAAAGCGACAGAATAAAAATACGTTTTGACACGAGATTTAAAAACATCAACTGAGGAAGCAGATCTTAAATCGGGGGGAGCGCATTCCACAGTCTAGGACCAACAACTGAAAAGGCTCAATCCCCTTTTGTTTTTAGGCGAGTTCTCGGTACAAACAATTGAAAAACCTTTGAGTCCTACAAGTGTTCATATGCACCAAGTCCTTAATATATTCCGGGACCAACTCATGCACAGCTTTATAAACGTACAACAAAACCTTGTACTGAATTCGCACAGGAAGCCAATGAAGCCTTTCTAGAACCGGAGTAATGTGCTCCCTTTTCTTGACACCAGTAAGAAGCCTTGCGGCAGCATTTTGTACCATCTGCAGCTTCGGAGTAAAAGATTGACTGATACCTACATAAAGAGCATTACAATATTCCAAACGAGAAGATATGAATGCATGAATCACTTTTTCTAAGTCAGGAACAGTCAGAAAAGACTTCATTTTCGCAACTGTCCTTAATTGGTAGTAGCAATTTTTTACCACATTTTTGACCTGATGATCGAACATGAGAGCAGAGTCAAAAATTACCCCTAAATTTCTTATTTTGGGTTTAACATATGTTTCCCAAGAGCCGAGAAAGTCGCCTAAATCCCTGTCATTGTTCGTCCGAAAAACCAGAACTTCCGATTTGCTGGCATTTAACTTCAGGCAGTTTTGCTCTAACCAGCTAATCACCTCCTTTAGACATAGTATCAAGGATTGATTAGTGTTTGAGGCTCCAGCACTGATCGCTTAATATATCTGAATGTCGTCTGCGTATAAATGGTATAAGATACCGTGTTTCTTTTCTGCATTTGATTATTTAATATAATCGCAACATTTGCTGTAATGTAATCGCATAGGCTGACATCGCGATATGATTAATCGTGCAGCCCTAATGGTAGGACAAGGTATCATGTTATGGTAAGGGGCTGTATATATTAAGGCTGTCAAAAATAAAGCATTAACGACGTTAATTCTTTTTTGTCGCTAATTACTTAAATTTTTTTTTACGAATTTCGCGCATGCACAGTGTGACGAATTATTTGTCAGGAAAGTGGGACAACAATTACCTCGGAGTAACTGCACTTTGCATCAGTGACATGTAGGTACTGATGTCTTTTACGCTGACTAAATTAAAAACTGAAGAGCGTAATTTTGCGGAGGCTTGTAAAGAACAGTTCCTGTCTGTTGCACGTAAGTGGGGGCAAAACGAAAACCATTGGAATTGACAGTGCACGCGACATGGTTGCCGCAATTCGTCTTACAAGCTATGAACACATGAACTGTGTCGCTCACATGCTGTAGAGAAGTGTCACAGTGACAGCGGCTTTGTGAATGCTTTGCTCAAGGCAGCGTGTAGCATGGGCGGCAGTGCCGCACACGCGATCGTCATGGCTTACTGCAGTAAAGTGCAAGCTGCGGTTCAGCTGCGATCGACAAATGCTGCCAGTGTGTTGAAAGCACGCGCTGCTCCGGCTCTGCATACGCGCTGCTTACACGTGCAGTGTGAAACCGGCGTAAAGGTAAAAGATTGTTCTCATTGCAAAGACAAATATTATGGTTTGTTTCAGCTTGATTTAAACCACCATTATTTGGCTGTGTTAATAAACAGAAATATTATGAAAATCATGTATCTGTGTCATGTTATTTATCTTTTTTACGTATGCATTTCAGAAAACAAAATAGTATTATATATATTAGGGATGCAACGGTACAGTGAGCCTACGGTTCGGTTTGTATCACGGTTTTGTGATGATAGTTCAGAATCAGATTCAAAATAATTTTAATTAACCACTTTAATAATCAATCAATCAAAGCACTGAACAGATAGGAGAATAGAGTGATGGTAATGTATAATGACGAGATTAAACTATTTATTTATTAATGCAGAGAGGGTCTCTGTAATCAAAGTGACAATAATCACTAGAAATTAGGTGTCCCCAACTAAGAAAGCCAGAGGTGACAGTAGCGAGGAACCAAAACCCCATCTGTGAGAGAAAATAATGGATGCCACAATCACAACTCTTTGCCGTTCGTTCATTACGTGACAGCCCCATAAGCTTAACCTATGCAGCCTGAACAGTGCGCGACTGAACGAATCACTCCTAAGAGATGATTCGTTTTTCCAGTCACATTAAAGATTTGTTCAAAATGAACGAATTGTCCAAGAACGACCCATCACTAGTCTTGAGAAGTTCTGACCATCGCCTAATTGTCTATGCGCTTAATACACAGAATTCAATTCAAATGAAGGTTTAATGCCTCAAATATGATACCGAAATATCGCGGTTCACGTGGGTGTACCAAACCGAACAGGGCGAACCGAAAACCATTGCATCCCTAATATCCCTCTCTCTATCTATATATATATATAAAATATAAAATATACATTAAGGGCTCGAACTCCGGCTGCCCCCCGGAGTGAGAAGTAGTGTTTAAAGGGAGGAAGAAGGGGAGGAGGAGGGTTTGCAAAAGCGAGATGTGGATGAATGGGAAGCTGTGATTTTATAGTGCTTGGAAAGTTTTTGATTGGGTGATCGTAACAAGGGGAAGGTTTAGCTGATTGCTAACAGCTGCGGGCAATCGTCCAGCGATTCACTCGAAACTATGTTATTATTAAATACCTGGGAGTATGGCTTGATTCTGAACTTTCATTTAAATCTCATATTAACCATATTTTACGTAAAATCAATTTTGGAATTAGTACGTTACATTGATCAAGAGACTGTTTTTCATGTAGTGTTCGTAAGAAAATTGCTTCTCATTTTACTTCCAATTTTTGATTATTGTGATGTTGTTTACCAACTTGCATCTAAATTAGATCTTGCACCACTTAATATAGCATAAAATAGACTTTGTAGATTTGTCTTGGGATGTTCTTTTTATACTCATCATTGTTCAATGTATGATGCACTTCAGTGGCCATCTTTGTTTACAAGACAGTATATTCATTGGCTTTTATTTATATTCAAGTGTAATTAATTTGATTATCCTAGTTTTTTACAGCAACATCTTGTACATTTTTCTTCCAATTATCAAGTTAGACATTCTTTTCAGACTTATTTTGTTATTCCTCGTGTCAGAAAAACAATTGGTTTATTTATATATATATTTATGTTCAAAGCCCCTAATGATTGGAACAATTTACCTGTACATATTCGAACTATCACAACATTTACGATTTTTAGGCAAACCTTGTTTTCCCAGTTTGCCGTGGTTTGTACATGTTATCATTGGTTATGGTACTGTTGTTGTTATGACCAGTGTATAAGGTATTTTCATCAAGTTTTGTTGTATATTTGTGATTAGCCTTAATGGCCTGTTAATATGGTGGTGCAGGGTTGCGCGATATGGTCATTTGTCATATCGCCAGCCTGTGAGATCGCCGATACACGATATTATCATGTATGAGTGGGGGCAAGAGAGTGGATCTCTATACTTACCAAAGGCTATTTGATGATTTTAAACCATGTGAGAGAGAGATAAAGAGAACGGGCCTGGAAGCAGCAGTAACCGAAATACTATACCTTCAAACATATTGAAAACTGACATGTTAAATATAAAAATATTTAAAACAGCTAATTCATATATTCGGATACAGCAGTCATACATCGTTATTATAGGACCGTGCGACCTACAGGTTTGCTGCATTTTGGCAGAAGTTATCAGTTTAAAAATCAGACACAGTGAAAATCTAAAGTAGACTTATTTTAAAGACCAACAGTTTTACACTAAATATTGGACTTAAACGAACACGTTAAAGATGAAAGTATTTTTCAGAAAGCCGAAGCTTATACTAATTTGCGTGTATTTGCGGCACTGAGTGAAATAGTGGGGCAAATTGATAATGGTAGCCCAATAATAATAGGCTGCATAATAATAATAATTTTCTACATTAATAGCAGAATGAGCTCAACATCATCTTGACTATCGACAAAGACATCTGATATCGTTGATAGCTCTGACTATCGTCGATACACGATACTATCGTCTATCGGCACAACCCTATGGTGGTGCTTTTTTTTTGTCTAATGATGGATTGTAATTGTGTGTTGTGTTTGTACCGCATTGTGTTTTGAGACCCCCTCGAAAACGAGATGGTACATCTCAAGGGGTTAATCCTAATAATAATAAAGAAAGAAAGAAAGACTCATTCAGAGCAATAATTCATCAACCTGTAGCATCAGCGTCATGATCAGCATCTAAAGACTGAATTATTTCAACACGTATCAGGCATAAAATTTGCTTAAATTTAAGTTGATTATCTTGGCAAAATGTTGAGTAACAAAACAAATAAGCTGTTCTAGAAGTTTATGTGATGCTTTGAAATTACTCACACAGAAATTGAAACCCGGCTAAAGTAACAGTTTTTTCTCACAAAATAATAAAATGTAGTGTCAATAAAGTTATTAATTTTAGCATTTATCATGTTAAAAATTAAAATTAGAGAATGGTGTCCCAAATCTATCATTTACAGCAATAAACAAAAATGTTTTATTTTCATCATTTTTTTAAATCTTAGAATTAGATTATGCAAATTAAAATAATAGTAATTGTATTGTAAGTTTAATGTTGTTTTCTCAAAACAACAGGTACTAACATAGTGCCTGACAGTATACCAGTTTTCATAAAGCATCGGGTCCTGATCACACTGTCTGGGCTTATTTCTGCGATAACTACCGGCTGCCTGTACATTATCCCTTACTTAACGGACGCTACCTTAACAACGACCTGGTGAAACCAAACTTCTGTCAAATTTTATGTATAGTAAAGACTTGCCACTGTCAAAAGAACAAGCTCTTATTCCACATACAAAGTAAATAATATCACGTTTAAGCTTTCACTCCAATAGAAGTCAATTATAAGGAAACAGCTTAACATGGTTTATGTTATGTTGATGTGTCAAGATTTCTTACTAGTTGCTTTTTTGTAAAAATGTCACCAAGGTGGTCTGAAAAGTTGCTAAATGTAGTCAAATAAATATAGTATAGTACATAAAAATAGTTGATAAGTTGGCAACACTGCTTCTTCACATTCACTTCGCCAATGGTATTTCAACGTCACGTGATCTCAATCGCGATTAAGACGATAGACCAAAATCTCAATCGGTTGTTGAATTTCTCCTAGTTAATCATGTCTACCTGTATATTGCCCACCCCTACTATTTAGTATTAGTTACCATATCCATAAAGTTCTCTCGCTGTAAGTGCTAACTCTTCCAGGCATCCCGGATGTTTGCAAATTTATAAGTGGTCTATTCGGCCAATCACAACACACTGGATAGCTGGCCAATCTGAACTAGGGCTTTTTTCCCATTCATTCCAATTTACATTTTAAGAAGATTTTTTTTTCTTTAATCGAGGTATCACGATTTTGTAATAACATTTTTTTTAGATACATTGTCATTGCACCAATGGCAGAATAATTAAGACGCAGTAGGTGTGTTGGACTTGAAGCGGCGCTGCAGCCACTGATCGGTGTATGACATCAAAGTTCAGCAAGAGCATTTGACAGCTCATTGTTCCATATGCTCTTTATAATTGGTCTCGCGATACTTTGATGTCATATACCGATCGGTCGCTGCAGCGCTGCTTCAAATCCAACACATCTAATATTGTCCGACCACATGTTGGTGCGCCTAATTAAAAGCTCATGTGTGAGAGCACTCTATGAAGGAACGTAGCCTACAGTTTGCTATATTGACTAGTTTTTGTATATATTAAAGGAGCCGTATGTAAGAAATGGCCAAAACTGGTAATGCAATCACTTTCAAAATACTGCTGAGTAGTACAGAGACTCTCCAATCTCTGAAAGAGTACATAAGAATAAGAAGACTTTTAATCCGAAGGTTGCAGGTTAGATTCTCAGATCTAGCACGGATTGTAGGTCTGGGGGAATGAATGTACAGCACTCTGTCCACTTTCAATACCATGAATAAGGCAATAAGGCAATAAGCCACTCTGGTGGGTTCAATTTTATATACAATAATAGAACATTAATGCTTGTCTAAGACAAGTAGATTTTTTGACCAAACAACAAATCTGATTAAAAAATCTAACTGCACCAAATTTAAGTAAGAGTGGTTCTGATTTTATTACATTCAGTGCATTTAAATGCTGATTAAAAGGGTGATGAGTAACAACAAATTAATGCCAGTGAGGTAGGCCTGTCGCGTTAGTCAATAAATCGATTTATCGCACGATAAAAAAAAAAGACCTCAATAATTTTTTCAGCTGCGATAATTTCATTTGCATAGTTGTTTGTTATCCGCGACTGAATGACAACTCTCGTTTCCTTAGCGTAGGAGAAGCGAACCCTCTTGTCAGTCACATCACATGGACTTTGTGTGGGAGGACAGGAGTGCTTGAGGCGACTGCAAAGAAGAGCGAAAAGACGAAACGCAAGTTGTGAGATGGAATTGGTTTCAAAGCCAAACGCGACAGCTGCCGTGTGGGAGCACTTCGGATTTAAACCGAATTACCGTGGTGAACCACTTAACCTGAGCGAGCCGGTATGTCCCATTTGTTGTTAAACAGTATAGACTAAAACCGGTAACACAACAAACATGCACCTAAAACCAGGGCTTAAAAACGGAAAGAAAAAAAATCCATTCGGTTCACTCCGAGCAGAATTGATATTTTAACGTTTCTGTTCTTGCGTTCCGCATTAAACAATGAGTTCCGAAAACGGTTTTCTAGAAAAAAAAAAATTATATATATGTGTGTGTGTTTGTGTGCATGTGTTTGTCTTTTCTAATAACATTTTTTTCTTATTAAATGAGGCAAAGTGTAAGCGGAATAATGTACAATGTTGTCTTCGGCTTTTTCACTATATGACCGATCTTTTATTGCTCGTCGGATTAAATATTGCATGGATGTTTACGCTGAATGTGCCTCTGCAGGTTAACGTTATGATTCCCAGCCATTTTGCTACGCATCCTTCAATTTTACAGCGATTTATCAGACGATTTGTCTTAGAAATATTGACTAAATAAAACCATGCAACTATAGTAATTCATTGGTTCAATTAACAAATTTCGTTTTAAAATAATAATTGAAATATTTATACATGTGTATATATATATATATTTATTTATCATATCTGTTAAAGTGCGGATCGGGCCGCATTTTTCTGTCCGAGCCCGGCTCGTGTCCTACAGGCATTAAGATATTTATGTCCGACAAGATTTATGCCTGAGCCCGATTCCCAGCCTGATCCCAGCCCGAAACAGTTAAATCAAAATTTTTACTCATACTATTGAGACATGCGCTTTTTTGTGTGGAAAGCCTGCTTTTATTAAGCAACTGTAGGAAGGCGCTCGAAAATGTCAACAGATGAGAGCATCAGCGCACACAGGGCAAAAATTGCCATTTATAACACAGGTGCACATTCACGCTGATGTGACCGAGCCCGACACGAACCCGAACATCCTTTCTAAATATCTGTCCGAACCCAACCGGGTCGGGTATCCATCGTCTACTGTGAGTCAATTCTGTGAGTTTCGATTTATGAAGCGCTCCGGTTCTAGACAGAGACCGCAGAAACCGTGTCCTCTCTTCCTTGTCATTTTATTTAAAGCACTTTTGTTGATACTGTAAATGTACAGAAATAAAGGTAGATCCTTTACGGTTCCTAATTATGTATCACCTTTATGAGCAAAAATTACGGCGTATTTAAGTTTCTACTGACAATATAATATGCAAGTGATAACAATGGTGCCTCCGTTAGGCGTCTAACAGCGCACATCTAATTAGGTTAAACATTTAAACTAACATGTGATGTGCTTACCTTGAATTATTTTATATCTATAGATTTTTAGCAGGTTGTGATGATTTAAGATGGCTAAATTATTTAAACATTGGCTGTGATCAACTCGCTGCCGCTGGCCGCAAAAAGATTGTGATATGTGATAAGTGCGTAGTCTCTGACGTCTGATTCTCTGGCATTTCATGTTGTATGAGTAAACATGGCATTTGCACACACAATTTAAATTTATGTTCTTGTTTTTTTCTCCCAAATTATTATAAGAAGAGAACCGGTAAATTGCATTTTCAAATAAACGTTTCTGTTCAGAACGATAAAAATTTATTTTGTTTTCGTTTCTGTTTTTGTTCCAGTCATTTGTTTCCAGTTTTCGTTTTCGTTCCTTGAACCGGTTCAGAGCCCTGCCCATTTTCAGTTTTAAAATAAAAAAAAAAGTCTAAAAATAAACGTTTTTGAATTTTGAAAGGCTTATGTGCATTATTATGCCATTATCATTATTCTAGATGAAAATGGTCTCAGATCGACAATATTATCGTTTATCGTGATAATTTCTTGGACAATTTATTGTCCAGCAAAATTTGTTATCGTGACAGGCCTACAGAGGCTCAGGCAGCATTTCTGTGTGAGTGGAGAAATCAAAACAAATGAATGCAACTGCACTCAGAAGAAAAATAAGGTCCTGTGCTGGTGTGGTTACACGTGGTCTGCAGTTGTGAGGCCGGTTGGATGTACTGCCATATTCTCTGAAAGGCCTTTGAATGTTCATTTCTCCACCATAAGCCGTCTCCAATGCAAGAGCAACAGATCTGGTTGACATTCCTGCTGTCAGCATGGCAATTGCACACTCTGTGAGCTGTGAGACAAAACTGCACATTCCAGGGTGGCCTTTTATTGTGGGCAGTATAAGGTACACCTGTGCACTACTCATG
>JAUMHG010000036.1:15818182-15831942 GCA_032359395.1 Enteromius anoplus
AAAAGATTAAGCACTTACTTTTCTCCTTTCCATAAAATGTCCTGGTGGTGATGGATGCCATTTTCTTAAAGGAGGAAAAGGAAGTTCCCAAAGCCCCACTCCTATAAATCTGGTATCATTTAAAAGTCCTGAATGGTAATTAGGTAGCATGCAGGACATGGAAGATATTCAAGTTTACAAATGTCATCTAGAGAGGACAAATTTGAACTGCCGGTAGTTAGGAGGATAGTTCAATTCGCGTTTGCTGTGGAGTGAATTTCATGTGCGAATGAAGCGAGTAAACTCAAAATGTTCAAGCGTCCAACTACGCGTGAATAGCGTGATTTATTTGTGCAAGTCGCGTCTGGTGTGAACGCAGGGTAACGTAACAGAGTGGGTCACGTGACTCCACAGGCGGTAGAGTTTTAAAGGGAAAGTAATCTAAATAATAGACCTGGACAAATTTGATCGATTATAGGTTCTGAATGTCGATTTCGATTACTTTTCGATTAATTGCCCAGCCCTACGTTGGCATGATGGTCACTCAAACTGTACCATAGTGCTATTCCCATCTTTGGACTTGGGAGTGTAACCAGTGTTAAAGTGGTGTCATATGAATCTAACCAAGTGACACTATCTTGCCTCTGAAGAACATCTTGCAACTAATTAAGTTAATTGACATTAGGTCTGTAACATAAAAGGGACGTCTTAGAGAGGCAGAGTCTCTTAGATGTGAAGATGGGTAGAAGCCATACCTTATCAAAGAGCCCAGATTCACAGATGAGTTTTTCACGAGCTGCAGTGTTGATGGCAATTGTGTAACGGACATGAGGTATCAGCAACTGTAAGGAGAAAATTAGGCATAAAAAAATATGACTGTCTGCAAAATGCTGGCCTTCAATAAAATGATAAACAACTCTAGGCACATGTTCTACCTGTTCAATATATTATTGTGCTTTTATATATAATGGAGTATAAATAGGTATTACTGTGTTCCTTGACATTTTATTCTTATTATTTATTTTATGTGTAGGTCTTCGGTTCTGACTGATCATGATGACAGGAAGTAGAAAATAGACACTATAAAAGGAAATAGCATGACAAATAAAATGGTGGTCCCAAACTGGTGATCATTAGCTGGACCGTAGAGTCACTATAAAGGACTTACCTTTCCAGCTCTATACTTCATTGGATTCGCTTCACTGGATGATCACTTCTTTGGACTTTGGATATACACCAGTGTCTACTTAGAGCACATTAGGATTCTTAAGGACTGATTTATAGTAAGTAACTGAAAAACACATTGCTTTAAACCGCCTAGATTTTCGAGTTTTATTGTGTGATTTTAAATCTCTTATGGAAATCATAAGTACGCTTGATTTATTCACGGTAGAACTATCGTACATCTTTTCAAACAATTCTAACCCTACACAGTTTTAATCTGACCATATATTTACAATTGTAACAACTTCTGACCACGCCAATCTTAAGAGTTTGTACCACACGTTAAGGGCTTTGTGCCAAAATCAATGTAACACTTGGTGTGTGGGCTAGGCTACCCTGATAGCACATGTACATCTAGGAGACGTCTATTTGATGTCTGCATTTACATCTGCAAGACATATTATTTAGGCTGCAATACGTCTATTGGACGTCTCCTTTTAGATGTCAATTAGACGTCTATTAGATGTCTTTAAGATGTTTATGACTTAGAATTAATGTAAAATTGACATCTGCCAGACATCTGTAAACAGCAGATGCTTTCCAGATCAAAAGATCTTTAACAGACCTCTTGCAGACGTACGTGTGCTATCTGGGTAAAGGGCTAACTTATCCGTGCCTTTCATGAACACACTACCTCTGCTATGGATTAAATATGTGTTTCTAAATCAAAAGAGTTGAATGACACATTAGGTACAAAAGTTAATTAAGGCTTTTATTTTCCTCATTATGTTCCTACAGTGTCTAAATAACCAGAAGCCTCACCTGTAGCCTAACTTCCACGTTAAGGTAATACATGGATTTGGCTCATTAAAACAGAAAGACTCACAGGTTTGCATTTATTATCATTTTACAATGACTTGAAGATACTTCATTCAAAATATCTTGTGTGTTTCATGTTATACCCTAGAGATACTTTTTCAGTTTTGTTAATCAAGGTCACAAAAACCACGATTGAATTTTAGAAGGCCATGCGCCTGTGAGTAAACTACTACTATAACAACACAGACACTAAATGGGTTAAGTATAAGTTCACTTCAAGAATAATACCTGTCAAAAGAGGGTCAGTGTTGGTGGGAGATATTAGTAAATCTGGCCCCAAATCTTAAGGAATGCTTCATAGAGGATTTGTACCTTGAATACAGGATGGACTGCAGCGAGCCGTCTGTACATGGCTATGGCAAAGACCTCAGTTATCAGATGTGTCCTGAGAAGGTGTGTGACCAGCTGGTGAACACAGAAGTCAGCGGCTTTCACCCACATCTTGGCTAGCATCCAGTCGTACTCATTATCGCTTGGGAGAAAGACTGTGTTCCCCGGCCTTGCGGTTCTCTGACGACTGAGCTGTTTTAGATAGTAATTCAAGTAAAATAAAAAAAAATTAACATTTAGTGAAAGCATTAACTTTTTATTTTTTAAGCAGTGATTTACTAATTATTTCTACAGGTACCTGGATAGCAATTGGTACGATTTCATTCTTGGGGTTCTTGTACAGCAGACAGAAGGGAGCAGCCAAATACTGCTTGGTGTCTGGATCTGTGGCATTGGCTTGAACTCCCTCCAGTATTGCGTAGTCTGCTATGTAGATGTTTCCTGCCTGTAATAGAGAGGTATTCAGTATTGGAGACATGGAGTTACTCTGGAGAATTTCTCCTCCGTTCTAACTCTGTCCATGTTATGCACTAAAAGTTTAATTGTAGTTTTTTCATGAGTGTTTCTAACTTGTATAAAATAATTTTTATATATATATATTTTTCTTTTATTAGTGTGTTGTTCTTTTGTCTGACCTTTAACTCCTCTTGAAGTGTAAGACCTCTATCCAGGGACACCTTCACCATATTCTTAGTGACTGCAAACTTGTCTGGAAGTTTCATGCACTTTCTGATCATCACAGGATTGCAGCCATTCAAAAACTGATAGCCAAAAAAGTTGTCCTTGTTCCAGTTTTGCATCACAAGCTCTGTCAAAGGAAAACGTCAGCTGCCAGTGAGTTAAGGAGTTTGCAAACGATGTGTGCCTTCCCTGATAGCACACATACATCTAGGAGATGTCTATTTAAAGTCTCCATTTACATCTGCAAAACGTATTATTTAGGTTGTTTGCTCATCTGTAATACATCTATTGGACATCTCCTTTTAGATGTCAAATAGACGTCTATTAGATGTCTTGAAGATGTTTATGATTTAGAACGTATGTAAAATTGACATCTGTAAGATGTCTGCCAGATGTTTTTAGACAGCAGATGCTTTCCAGATCAAGAGATCTTGCATTAGTATGTGTGCTATCTGGGTTGTCACAATTTTTTTTAGCAGTCCATGGAGTGATTGTTTAGAGCTAAAGTAAAGTAATTAAAAGAAAAGAAACAATTCAAACCTGGCACCTTGTTCTTGAAACCTGACATGGTGTTCTTGATTCTCAAAAATATTTTTTCAAAATCTGCAATGTCTTTCCAAGAGGAGTGGAAAATGTTGATAAATTTATTAAGACCAAGATTCCTAACCCTGAAAGAGGAAATCATGGAAAAATACAGCTGAATGCTCAAGGTTTTCAGTGTCTGCTTCAAATTAAGCTATGCTGGTTTCCCAATATATTTTGGGATCTTTTTAGAAACAGTCAAACAGTGTCACAGGAAGTCTATAACATGCACATTTGTTGAGGATACATGCAAAAGGAAACTTACGCTTTAGCGTAATTCAAAGAGAAGTCCACAGATTTTGCAGCTTCAAACTGAATGTCCAGAGGAAGTTCAGAGCCTGAATTGTAATCCAGGCTCATGGGGAAACCAGGGCGCCACTCCTTCCATCTTTAAGAAAACCACAAAAGGCATCTTTCAGTTATTTGGACTGAGAATCATTTTAGGCAATGTAAAAATTTTCATAAGCATGATTTTTTTTTGTTCTGGTTTCTTGTGCTTGGGATTATCTAACCAATTGAAAAAAATCTTCAGTCAATCCATTTAGTCTCTATTGCATCTTTTTACATTTGAGAGTTGGTTTTTATGCTTGATAGGGAAAATAGTTTAAAAAGATATACCAGCCTGACAGGAAGGGGGTGGAAGTTTTTTGACCATGCACATGGAAGCCGAATAGCCTGGTGTCACAAACTTGCAAGCTGAAAAACTTTTTACCATCATATGATTAAATATCTGTGTAATATTCAGATTGCACCGTCAAACCTGAACAGTAGTTGTCGGGATTGCAGTTCTTTGCGCCTGTAGTCTTTCCAATTATCATCCTGAGGCAATAATTCTAAAAGAACATGTGTATACACATAAATATGGTTATTTAAGACTTTCTTTATTAAAGGGTTGTGCCTCCCCAAAATTAAAAGATTAAATTATTAATTATTTTGGCATTAATCTCTTAACACATAGCGTTCCAAATCTATAAAAGGTTACAATTTAAGATATTTTGGATGAAAACTGTGAGGCTTGTGACTGTCCCATTGACTGCCAAACAATTACCACTGTCAATAAGCTGAAAAGAATGAAAGTCTCCCGTTTTTGTTTAAAATTTTTTAAATTGTGTTCCGAAGACGAACAAAGCTTTTTTTTTTTATTTGTAACGACATGAGTTAAGTGATCAATGACAAAATTTTGGGATGGAGTAACCCATTAAAGACTGGATAGTGAACAAATTGAAATAGGACTCACCCTTGCCATCTCGGAGAATCACTTTCTTTTCAATGGATATCCAGCGATAACAGGGAAACTCAAAGGAGTCTCCAGAGGGTGTCGTCACACTGATGCTTCTGCAGTACCAGTGATCATCTATCAAGATTTTCTCCTTCTCAAGTTCCACCAGCACTATGTCTCCAAGGGTCTCCTTCACTTTGATGTCAACAGATACCACCTTTAATGACAACTTCTGTTAGGTATAGCTTAATCACACAAATTGTGTGCCATTTTACCTGAGTACAAGTAAAAGAATTGAAATGAAATGAAATGGCTCAAGTAAGACTTCATAATTATTTAGCTGAAAAACTAGTCAAGTTACAAGTTATATGCAGTATAGGTTCATCTGTTGTCAAAATTACAATTTAATAACATGTTGAAATATTAACATCACTGCGTCAAAACAGCAACACCAGTGATCGTCAAAGCAAAGCCCGCACAGCTGAAATGGAAGTTTTGACTGGTTATGACCCCTGAGTCAGACCTGTCTGTTATTGCCTGAAGCATAGTGCTCCACCTAAGTAATTATTAACGCGTCGCTTCTCCATCAGCACCTTTTAGTGCTAAAAAAAAAAAATCAGTCCATTTTTATTAAACTCAAGTAAGAGTATAACGTAGGGAAAAAAATGTAAGAGTGCACTAAAGTACTACAGTGAAAGTATTTATGATTTAGTTTTATTATTACTTTTTTTTACCTCTGATACCAGTGAATAATTTAAATAATTTTATGTTAAAAAAAATCACAACCTGTACAATTTAATGCGTTATATTTCATTCATTCAATACATGACACTGCTGTTTCTGTCGATTTTGAGGGAAAAACAATTCTTACCGATCCTTTTGCTACACGTTCACCAATAGATTGGTTCAGTAGAGTTCTTTCACTGCTTCTCTCAGTGCCCACCAGTGTCAGGTAAATGTCATTTACGGTCTCAGCAAACTCCTGTTCGCCAGTGGCAACAGACACCTTGTACTTGAACATCCTGCTCAAATGAGAGGACAAGCACAACAAACTCTCTATTTCACTTCTGTTCTGGGGGTGTGGCCAATCTAACTTGTGATGATAACTGTGTGTTTTCTAATTAGAGATGATATCACCAACAATGTACAGTTATTTCATATTTTGTTAAAAAGTTGTATATTTAAAAAAAACATGATTCAGACAGATGCTGTGGCTGTTAAGATATAAAAATAAAAATGTATATTATCCTTCACAGTCTTTATTTTTTGCTCTGTTTCTAATGATATATTTGAAAATTAAAGACTTAAAGCAATAGTTCACCCAAAAATGAAAAAATTCTTTACTCACCCTCAAGTAGTTCCAAACCTGAATGAATTTCTTTGTTCCACTGAACACAAAGATATCTGAATAACGTTTGTAACCAGGCTCTTTTGGGTCATAATTGACTTCTATAGTAGAAAAAAAAGACCATTGGAGTCAAATCGGAGCCCCTTAGTGTTTCTTGGAGGTTGAAAAATGATCATATGATTATTTTACAAACACCATGTGACCTGTAAATGCGAAAAACCCATTTCCATTGCAGTTTTGCGAATTATACCCATGGTACTGCAGCAAAGTTTCTTTATAAATTCTCATGAATTCATTTGCCCAGTGAAAAATGAATGCCATTAAAATGCACTTTTAAACACGTTCTCCGTGCTCTTAAATATTATATCGCTTTAACTGATATCTCTACCATACGGTTACACATAAATTCATGTCATTTTTCTAATGTTTTCTAATTGTAGAGGAAAGGAAAGATGGATATTAAACTGTTATATTGGAAAGAAAAAAGCAAAGCTGTCATTCCTACTCATCCATAAGAGTCAGACAAACAACAAAGTCAAAACCTGCCTCTTTTTGGCTATGTTTTGGATTTATCCGTGTGCAATGCCTGGTTTCTCTACAAACAAGACCTCAGTACTTTTTGTTGTAGATGGACAATGTTTTGTGGACACATGACATCCATTGCAAAGTCAACGTCCAAAATGAATTTCAAGTACAGCAGTGGTTGTGTTCTTGTTTTTGGACAAAGTTAAGCCTGCTTGTGGCATATTACATGAAATGAAAACTGAAGTTACAAAAAGTGTTAAGTTGGAAGTGTAGAAGATGTGGAGTGTTCTTTTTGTTGTATTTAGATGAAAAATGTTTTGCAGGCATATCACAAGCATTGTAAATTCAAAATGAATTTTAAAATGGAAGTGCAGCAATAGGCTTGTTCTTGTTTTTAGAGAAAGTTCAGTTTGTCATTCAAGTTGTCAACAGACAGAACGATCTAAACTTTATATAAACTGTAATCTCTGCTGCACACAAAAAGAGAGGTCTATTTACTTCAATGGAATTGCTTAGCGAATTCACCCCACCTCATAATACAGAAATGATGAAGGAGTTTCGTCTTGACATGTTAAAGGAAAATGCATTCTTGGCTGCTGTTATTGCGAAATTATGATATATGTCCCACCCTGTCAGTAACCTCTTCATCTAAACTTAACCAGGTAAACACCTCCAAAGAAACCAACATTTTCTGTCTGAAATGTCAGCAAATTTACAGTTTTCTTGTTAATACACTATTTAAAAACAAAAAGAATGTATTTAAAAAACAGTATTTTTTGCAGGCAGAAGGGGTGCCAAGAAAATAATAATAATTAAGTACCACTAAGACCCTAAGTACTGAATACATCAACATTTTACACAGCAAATCTGTCTACAGATGCTGTTGACATGCAGTTTTCACCAGATGTTGATAACAACCAAAGTCATTCATAAATATTAATAAGCTTCAGAAATTAATTTAGACAGTAAGTAATAAAATAGAATTGCATTTCATTTGGATGAATTTGTTTGTCTTTTATGAGATTTACCAATTGTTAGTTGGAACATCTCTAGCACTGTCCTTAGTTTCTGGGAGCCAAAGGTAAGTTTGCAAAGCAGTTGTAAAGTTATTGACTGCATCAATATTAATTTAAAACAGATTTGGCTATACTCCCCATCACCAGCTCTCAATATCTTTACTTACAGGCAAGTCATTTTGTCTAGGAATTGATGCTACAGTTGAGGCTATTAGAGATTTAGAACTCCTGTACATCTACTGAACATCAGCCCATCATTATTAATTTTTGTCATTCTGAATAACACGAATGATAGTATTTGCATTATTGTAAAGAGTTGGTTCAGGGTTGGGGTAGGTGTAGATGTTAAAGAACAATATGTGATTGGTAACATGATTGTTTGTTTAGGGCAAGACTTTGTTTCTAATTGAATTAAATGTATTTATTTAATTTCTAACTGGCAAGGTAAAATTTACCTTTACATAACTCAAGACAGCTTAACTTGGCAAAGAACTTTTCTCCGTTATGAGGCGAGTTATCCGTTACTTCTCAGCGTGAGAAAGGTGTGGTGCGTGAGTGTGTGAACTGAAATGTGTCTGACAGCATAAGACTTTAGAGCCCTGGTGCCAAGTCACCATATTAGTCATACAGTTATCTGTTTCAAAACCAAATCCACACCCCTAAAAGAGTACACTTACTACACATTCTAATTAGCCAGAAGATACACATTATTAAAATCACCCACACTGGACCTAAGTCAGTGGTTAATCATTTAATTTTAGAGTTTAGTATGCTCCTATCCACACCTCTTGTTTCTGCGGCATACATCAACCAAATCTTTCTGGCAGATCCTTTAACAAGGATTTGGCAGGCCGTTTGAGCAACTGTAAAAGTACCCTTGTTTCTTCTTGTTTGACAGGTTTTTCTCTTTAAATGACAGGGTTTCTCAGATCTTACCCTGGAGGTTCAATGCACTGCAGAGTGTAGCTCCAACCCTGATAAAAGGCACCTACCTGTGATTTTCTGATGATCCTTAATGCTGACTTAATTCAGACTGCACGTTTTCCAAAATAGTCGTCTCACAGATCTTTTCACACTGCATGAATATCTGGGGTAGCATTCAGTCGCTGCTGTGTTCACACTGCGTGAGAGATCGGCGACAGGGGGTTACACACTGGATGGCTTTGCAGTAGGAAGAATCAGCGACAACTTTATCCTGGTCTGCAAACATGCAAGAAGTCACGCCATATAGATGTCTCCTATATGTGTCTCCTACGATATATGTGTGCTATCAGGGTGTCGTTCCAAGCCCATAAGACCTTTGGTCATCTTCAGAACGTAAATTAAGATATTTTTGATGATAGACCCTCCATAGACAGGAACACAACTGAAATGATCCTGAAACGTGGTAAAAAAAAAGTCCATGTGACATCAGTGGCTCAGTGGACGCTAAGAGAATATTTTTTTGCGCAAAGTAAACAAAAATAACATTATTTACTCAACCATTCTCCTCCCGTGACTTATTTCTTCCGCCATTTTTGAGGGGATCACAACAAATGCGTAACCTTCTACTAGGTGTAAACAACCTCAAATTACATACATTCGCGTGCTTTCCCCAGGATGTAAACAAGGCTGATTAAGTTAAATACGTTAAAGCGTGTGTATGCGGCATGTTGAGATACTCTCTAAAATTGCGCATCGGCACAGCTTCTCACCGTGGATGAATCTAATGTTTTGAGGAGTAGGTCTCCATCAGTTTGGATACTTGGGAATCACAGATTCTAAACCTTGAAAGTATGACATAATATTTGCCTACAGCAGCGCTCCACAGAGCTTGTGCCGAAACTGTACTGTCTGACATTACTAGAGGTGCTTTCTGAGAGAATACGTCAACTACTGTAGTTAACAAGGACTGCCGTGGAAAGTGCTTTTGTTAGTGAAACGCAAACGGGAAACAACACCTGTGGCAGATGTCAGCTTTGATAACAAAAGCCACTGGCCTACTTGTGGTCCACAGCGTGGGAGATGCAGGTTCTGCCCAAAAGTTCGGACGCCGAGCTCTAGCCCTCGGAAGGGTTCAAGCCTTTAGGGTTCGGTGTCCGCCGCCTCCCGGCTCGCCCCCCCGGACAGTACGCCTCACATGCTAAACTTTATCCTTCTTAAATTATGAGGAACCGCGAACTCTTGAAAGAGAAAGTTCAGCGTGTTTGTGGAATATCAGATCAGATGAAAGCTGAATTCTGTTTTGAAGAATGTTCCAAGATTCCTTGCTCCTGAAAATAAAAGTTCCTGTTTTGGAATCTTAATGCACTAAATTAACTGATTTCACTCTAAATAGCATCAATATTTGAACAAATATATTGAAATTCAATAAGTTAAGACTTCTTTTCATGGAATAAAAAAAATAAATAAATTAAAATCACGTAAAACCTGTGTATTATACTGAAGAGTATTTTATTGACTGCAACATAAAGCTTAGCTCTAACCGCCAGTGATTTGCCGTTATGAATGGGCCAGTGCTGCTCGGAAACGCACAACTGTTTGACTTTAAAACATTTCTTTCATTTTTTTTCAATGTTACAATATGTCAGTTCGCACATAAAACAACAGTTAGGAAATTAGTACTTTATAAATATACTTCTTTTGAACAAGTTTAAAATCACCAGTAACTTGCCACACACTCATCAGTTACAAAGCAGCTGTCATATTTTCACCATGCTGCTCACGATTCGGGAGCTGCTTTAAACTGTGCGTGTGGTGTTGACTGCAGCCCTGACGCATAACATCAACGTAAATAAATGAGGAATTTGTTTAGATTTACATTAAAAAAAAATATTGTAGCCAATACACTGTATTTAATTTTCTAAATAATATATTATTATTTATACTATTTTCAAATCAACCTGCGGGCCAGATTGGATGCCTCTGTGGGACATATTTGGCCCGTGGGCTGTATGTTTGACACCCCCGTGTTAAAGGAAAATGCATTCTTGGCTGCTGTTATTACGAAATTATGATATATGTCCCACCCTGTCAGTTACCTTTTCTTCTAAACATAACCAGGTAAACACTTCCAAAGAAACAAACATTTTCTCTGTCTGAAATGTCAGCAAATTTACTTTTATTTTTGTTAATACACTACTTAAAAACAAAAAGAATGTATTAAAATATATATATATATATTAATTTTCATGGCAGCAACTTAAAAAATGAAGTACCATTGAGTATTGAATACATCACAATTTTTCACAGTTAATCTATTTCACGAGTTTGGGCTTGTCGGCTCGATTAAAGAAAAGCAGATTTGGCGTGCCGCTAAAGGAGGAGAAACTCAGGGTTAGAAGGGCTGCCGAGCCCTAGGGTGAATAACCCCAAGGGCTCGGGAGAGGGAAGAGGCGGACAGCCAAAGGTGCTTGCGGTTGCTGGGTGAAGTTTAAGGGGCTGAGACAAGCTCAAAGGAAGGGGAGGGGGGTACCAATGCTCAGAGGGGCGGCAAGGTAGCTTGCGGTCGCTGGGATAAAGCTTAAAGGGGCCGAAACAATGCTCAAGGGAGCATGCGGTAGCTGAAATTAAAGCTTGAAGGGGCTGGGACCAATGCTCAAAGGGGGCGGCAAAGGTGCTTGCGGTCGCTGGGCTAAAGCTTAAAGGGGGCTGAGACCAGTGCTCAGGGGGCTGTAAGGATGCTTGTGGTCGCTGAGACTGATGCTTGAAGGGGGCTAAGACTAATGCTCATGGGCTGGCAAGGATGTTTGCGGTCGCTCATGGGCTGGCAAGGATGTTTGCGGTCGCTAAGACTGATGCTAAAGGGGCGGAGACCAATACTCCAAGGGGCCAAGGCCAATGCTCTTAGGAGTCGAGATTGATATTCTTGGGGACTAAGACCACTACTCTACGGGGCTGGGGCTGATGCTCGAATAGGCTGGGGCCGGTGCTTCAGAGGGGGGTGAGACCAGTGCTCTGGACCTGGGATGGACTGGGGTAATAGTACGAGGGAGCCGGGTGAAGGCAAAGGCGGAAGAAAGAAAGATTGTGGTAGGTATCCTCTGGGAAACTGGAGATCTGTGGGGGGCAAACGAAAAGGTTAGTCACGTGAAGGGTTAGGGTTAAGCTTGTGGTGCTTGAGTGGTAGCAGCAATTTTAATTAAGCGGCAGAGATTGCTACTCAGGTTCTGAAAGGGTGAGGTGCGGGGTTTCCATTGCGAGCCTCAGGATAATTTCCTATACGCTCCTATTCCTATAGGCGTTTAAGGTTCGAAAACCTCTTCAATGGGTATGGTTTGCGTATTATGGTAAAGAAGTTATGATGTGGGTAGCGCTTATAACTTAAGTTGTCAAGAATTGTGATGCGTTCACCGACCGCAGTTGAGGTTGATGCCAAGGAATTTAATTAATGAGCTGGGCTTTTACCTATGCTGCGGGAATGCATGGATTGTGACTGCTTTAAGGTTTTAAAGGGTAATTTGAAGTCGTGGTAATAGGGTTGACTCGAAGATATAGTAAGTGGGGATACCAAGTGAACGATGCTTTATAATTAGTTATTTCGGTTACATCGTCATTTAAAGGTTTGGAATCTAGGCGAATTTGTGCATTTGTCTAAAAGACGAAGGAGGGATCTGTCTTGGCTGACTGGAGGTTCAGGTCGATGCATGGCTGGGAAAAGAGGGGGGCATCAGGCTCCTAGATAAGACACGAGCTTCGAATCTGGAAAAGACAATCAGAAGGATTAGGGTTGTGATACTGAGAAAATTCATTAGTTGGCCGAGTAATATCAGTTAGGCATGGGAGATACTTTTCCTGATTTATGCTGGCTTTTATGAAACAAAAGTATTAGGCGAGTGCGTCGCCACGGTAATAGTGAGTGAACGTGAAACGGAGAATGGAGCGATTGCGTCTTCCCTTGTTGAAGTCTGTATAGGGAGGTACTAGAGTACGGGAGAGACTTGGGAGGCTTGAAGGACGAGAGAAGGGATTTTGTAGTCCTGATTGTTCAGCTTTAGTTGCAATATTTGGGAACGGGGTAGCGTTTTTTTTAAGCGATTATGCGAGCGGCAATGCTGAGTGATTCTAGATCGTTAAGCCCTCAGAGCGTTTGCGGGTTTAATGAGAAAAACGGATTGCATGTTTAGCTGGGGAGAAACAAATACAAGGGAAATACAAGGTTGATGCATAGCGTCTTATTGGAAAATTTAGGTTTAATTATTTTGGAAATGCCGGCTTAAAGCATGCTAACTTCTCTGTGATGGTCCTATTAAAATAAATCTTAATTTATATTGATAATTCTGATTAACTTTGGAGGAAGGTTGGGGGGAGACTGAAAATAATTAGCGGATATAATGGAAGGTGCGTTGTATCTTGCGAGAAGAAATGGAAAAAAGAAAGTTGTTTTTTTGGATTTATTTTATTTTGATAGTCCTATTTTAACTTGGAAAAGAAATAGAGGAACCCAATTAATGCAGATAAATGGATTTAATATTGGATAGTGAAAACATGAATTATATAAATTAATGAAATTAAATAAAAAGGGATGTAATAAATATAAAAGTAAACATACTTTTGTTTTGGAATCGCCAAGTAGCAAATCGTGTGAGGAGAAGAGATCGTTCTTCCTTGTTGGATTATTTATTTAATTATTATTTGTTTGCGTGGCGGGTTTAGATGTTGATCCGCTCTTTGCTCGGGGGAAATGCGAAAAAAAATAATTTAAGATTCGGCTGTAAAAAGGATACATGCTTCACGTTTGTGAATGCTAAGGATGCTACGAGGGCTGTGCTGGGTGATGCAATCGTTTATTTGTTTGCATGGCGGGTTTAGGCGAATCTTAGAAAGATGTTGGATCGCTCTTTGCTGAGGCGAATGCGAAAGAGGAAAGATTTGGCTGTTTGCTAAAGGATATTATGGGGGCTGCGTTGGGCAATGCAATCATTTGACGACTGGAGATGGGCGGGAGGATGGAACGCCGGCTTGCGAGGACTTTGATGGAGGTGAGTCAAGTCAAGTCAAGTCACTTTTATTTATATAGCGCTTTTAACAATACAGATTGTAGCAAAGCACTGAACAT
>JAUMHG010000036.1:15875289-15885468 GCA_032359395.1 Enteromius anoplus
GGCCATGATAGAGGAGGGCCAGTGGGAATTTGGCCAGGACACCGGGGTTACACCCCTACTCTTTACGATGAGTGTCAAGGGATTTTTAATGACCACAGAGAGTCAGGACCTCGGTTTAACGTCTCATCCGAAAGACGGTGCTCTTTTTCTCACAGATCACTCGATACTAATGATAATACCAGGTCATAGATTTATTCACTCACCATGGCATCACAGATCAAATTTCCCAAATTACATTCGCGAAATCGACATTCCTCAAATGTTCCATTGAGATAGACCAAAGTCTGTCCCACATGCTGAGCAGAGTAGTTAGCCAGATTCTTCCTCCAAGAGTCCACTTCAGCCTGAATGACTGGATCTAGACAAAATCAGGTCAAGGTTGACGGATTGAAACTGACATATCAAAAGGACAATCTCCAGTAGTAATTCATAGATTTCATGTCTGAAAGAGACATGTACGCATGATTTCTGTTCGTATGTTCATTCTATAAATCACACGTATGCCTATATTTGCAGAGTGTATAAAGTTATTGTCTCTCAAAAGAAAGAGTTGACCCTGAATCACTAAAACAAGTCATTTTTAAAACGAATTTCATGTTGATGTCAACATTTCCCTACTGCAAAGATGGGATTTTCCATCTGGAGGCCTGTTTCCAGGTTGAGAGTTCTTACCTGGTACTGTTGTGTTATCAAGAAGAATCGGATTGCCTGAAGACTTCACCACATTTCCATTTGAATCAAAAGTCACTTTTAGGAATCCCAGATACTTCCCAAAAGCATAGGCCTGGACCACAGGAACCTGCCGCCCATCATCTGACTGGACTATGAATGGATATGCTCCAGCAGGAACGTCAGTGGATGGAGGAGTTCCTATAGAAATGGGAAAAATAAATGGAATGAGATACTTAAATTGATTACAGTAATAATACTTCAGCACATTAAATCCTTACCAATAACTTGTTTTCATAGTTATTAATAATAATGCCCTTTAGTGTGCTGTTAATAGACATTCCTTTTACAATCGTGGCCTAATGGATAGGGCGTTGGACATGTAACCCGAAGGTCGTAGGTGCAAGTCCCAGGTGTCTCAAAAGAAAGGATGGATTGGATTGTAGGTGGATTGTAGGTGGTGGGATTGAATAACCAGCGCTCTCTCCACCTTCAATACCACGAATGAGGTGAGACCCTTGAGCAAGGCACCATTAGCTGTCCACTGCTCCGTGTGTGGGCACACCTGGTATTTATCACCTAATGAAGACCAACTGTCCCCACAAAGATAATCCAGAGAGGTTTTTGTAAGGACAAGAAGCCCAGCAACAAACAGTCTGTCAGGCCTTACACCAAGTGACAGAAACAAATGAAACAGACTATATACAACAAAAGATGCTTGGAATAACCAAACTGCAATCTACGGTGACCTTCTGTCACTTTGCCACAGTAAGGATGTTTTCAAAAAGAACTTCACTTTTCCCAAATATTGTACAGTATATAAACCATTTATTATGAGAAATCAGTTTTTGCACATTATATTGAAATTACCCGTTTAATTACTGAGTAATGTTTATTTAAGAACATTCACTTCTTAAAGGCTTATGGTTTGGTATAGGGATGTTTGCTGGTAATTATGCATGATGCACTGTTATAACTTTAGGAAATACATGAAATTCTTTTTTTGTTTTTATTATATTTTATTTTTTTACTTCTGGACAGTTCTGTATTAAATAAAAATCACACTAACTAATATTCTTCTAATACAACTTTTAAGTCCACCCTAATTTTCAAGAAAATTGTTAAATGTCATGCAATAACCACATGAAAGAGGAGTATTCTTACACAATAACAACAAAACCCTGTCCAGTAGATATGGCTTATCCTTTAATGTAAGCCTGTGCATTTTTCCCCCATCTTATCGGCCTGGTACATTTGATCAATTAATAGCACAAAATAATAACAGACATATTCTTAGCAAGTCACATAATTTACAACATCATTTATCCCTGGAGAACAGCCGTGAACACCCGTGTCTAATCCTTGGGGTGAGTGGTTTACTCCTACTTGCCTAGAAAGCAAAGGCTGCAGCAGAGGTGAGCAACATGCTAATGAGCAGCACTTGGCAGCCCGAACAGAGTTTCTCCAGTGAAAGAAACTCTTACATCAGCGCTGTACTTTAGTTAGCTGTTTGGAGCAAAATAAAGCATAATGCTGTTTCACCTTTAGTCCATCACACCCATAGTGGACACTCATGTCTTTTAATTAAACTACAAATTAATCAAATTTAATCGGTGGTATTAGAGGCATTTGGGCGTCACTTTGTTTGTAATGGGATTAGAGCGGTCCCTGGGTAAATTCACCTGTGCACACACCGTACTTTTGTGCGCACTTTTATGTATTTTTCCAAAGAGGTTCCAAAAGACCACAATAAAGTAATGCATTTGAATAAATCATCTAAGTGTAGACACTAATAATAATACACATAGGCAAATAAATGTAACATACCTGTGTATAGGAATGTATTGGTGTGCCCTCCGATGACAACATCCACTCCTCGAACTTTCTTTGCTATATTTTGGTCCACTTTGAACCCAGAATGTCCAAGGGCGATAATCTTATTAACACCCAAAGTGATGAGTTTGTCCACTTGAGTCTGCAAAGCAGTAACCTCCTCCTCAAACTGGAGATGGGGGCCTGTAAAACAATATAAATATGAAAAACACTGTTACTGATGACTGTAACCAAATCTGATTCTAGGATCTACAATCGCAAACGATATGAGCTAGATTAGTGGAAGGGGTTTTTTTTGTACACATTTTTTCTTGTCGGAGTACTGCAGGTTTTTTTTTGGAGTCATGAGTCAGTTTTGTTAAATTCAGATTTATACATCATATAATGCACACTTTTGCAGACGCACACACTCACAAACTCGCCCACTGACACACACACACACACACACACACACACACACACACTCTCTCGCTCTCTCTCTCAAGTTCACTTGAAGCTTATTCATTAAATTATAACCATCATTGTAGTAAGTGCAAGGTTCATTCATACACCACATTTAAACACAGCTTAAGATGTCCAAGTGCTATAAAAGAACTTAAATTAAATTAAAAAGTACAACACACACAAATATATTTTTCAGTAATAACCTATATTGGACAAAGCACAGAATAAACACTTAAGGTATTTGTTTTCAGTCCAAATATCAAAAAATTATATTTAAATCAAGATACATTTACTAAACACATGAAATAGCACAAGAAATTATGTCTTGTTTTCTGAAAAAAACATTTTTCTTGTTTAGTAATCTTGATTTTTCTAGATATTCTAGATATTTGGACTGGAAAGAGACAAAATTACTAAGAAAAGCTTTTTTTGCAGTGTAGCCATACATGATTGAAAAACGTATGGTCCAAAAAAGGCGAGTGAATAAGGTCTGTGTACGTTGTGATCATTTGTTTTCAATTTGAAATATATATTCAGAATCAAGAAAATGTTCATTTTGTTAAAAAAACAAGACTTAGGCTGGATTTCGTTTTTTGGTTCACGGGTAGAAAACGAATAAACACAGGGAAATTTTGTTTTCTACTTGTGGGCAGTTATGACACGCCCCTTACCGCTGATTGGTCAACCAAATCTGATCCCATGACATCATCATTAGTTCGTTCAGCTAAATAAAAGTCTTCTGCTGCTATATCAGTATATATCAATATTTCAGCTTTCTGTGCAGCCTAAATGTGTTTCACAGAAATATTTTTTTATCACAAATATTCATAATGATGAATAATCTGTAAAAAATTACAGCATAAGCTATTGTTTTCCACAAAAATAAAAATAAAAACTGTGATAGTGCTGGTTGCCTCCGTGTGAGGTTTCTGTTGCATCATCAAGTTTTTTTACGCTATTGGATGTGCCAAGGAATTGCGATAAATCAGGAAAATTACTTACAAAGCAGTCTTTTGTGGTAGAGGTGATGGTTCTATCATATTTATAACAAGGTTTATGTTTACAGAATTTACAGGTTTATGTATATGGTGTTAACTAGATAAGAACGAGAGGTATCATCGCTTTGCTGCAGAATTTCAACACCATGTGACAGCACTAAAACAAGAGTATGATTTCGACAACGAGTAGGTCCTGATACGTGTATATCTAAGAATGCGGATCCTAATGCATATTTGTCTTTTTCCACATGGATATTAAAATCACCAACAATTAAGACTTTATCTGCAGCCAGTACTAACTCAGTTAGAAAATCAGCAAACTCTTTAATAAAGTCTGTGTGGTGCCCTGGTGGCCAGTACAAACATCACAGGGGATTTATAACTATCACGTTTCTCTAGATACTGTTACATGCAGCACCATAACTTCAAACGAGTTATGCTTAAATACCGCCTTCTGAGAATATTGCTTTAAATTGTAGCAACACCACCTCCTTTGCCTTTCGGACGTGGCTCATTTTTATAGCAATATTCTTGGGGTGTAAACTCATTTAAAGTAATGTATTCACCTGGTTTTAGCCAGGTTTCTGTCAAGCAGAGCAAATCTAGGTTATGATAATTGTTTAAATAATTTACAAAAAGTGATTTAGTGGAAAGAGACCTGATAAGACGAGCTTATTTATCATGTGTTTCTAGCATGATAAGAATGTTCCTAGCATATTGTTAGCATGATTAGCAAGTCACTAGCATGTTAAGCATGTTGGTAGCATGTTTCTAACACTATTAGCGTGTTGCTAGCATGTTTCTATTATACTTAGCATGTCAGCAGCATGGTGTTAATGTTTCCATTCTGCTTAGTATGTCAGTAGCATGGTGTTAGCATGTTTCTATTATGATTAGCATGTTACCAGCATGTTGTTAGCATGATTAGCTACTTACTAACACATTGTTAGTATGATAAGCTAGTTACTAGCATGATGTTAGCATGAAAAGCAAGTTACTAGCATGCAATTTAGCATGATTAGCATGTCTTAGATAGATTAGAAATAGTATAAGCTTAGAGTAGAAGCTTAAAGGAGTTTAAATGGGTTAGAAATAGTACATTGAAGGGAAGTTTAATTGAGTCTAATTGGCTGCAGTGTGTTAAGATTAGAATTTTGACGGTTGGAGCTGGCAGTGTAAGGAATCTCCAGAGTCAATTGGATCTATTTGCAGGCTTTAATCGATAACTTGAGACAGGCAGAGTTCCAAAATCAACAAGTATTCAGGGCAATCAGAGACAAGGCAGAATCGTAGTCATTAAACAGGCAGAATAAGTCAGGCCAGGAGGCGAGAATCAGAAACAGGAAATCAGTCCAAAGTAATACTCAGAAATCAAACACAAGAATAAACAACCAGAAATGATACCAACGACAATCAAGACTTTGCGTCTGTCCATCTGAAATCTTTGCTTTAATTAGGGCAGATAATGCACAACACCCGTGAGCAAATCAGCCAAGGCACGTGGGTTAAAAGAGGAACACTTGGGTGAAGGTTCCTGCTGCTGACGGCCGGAGAGAGAGTCGTGACAGAGCCGCCCCCCTGCAAGCATCCTGATGGCGCCGAGGTCTTCCACGAGGTCTGGGAGCTGGTTTGTCTCGATTGTCTCGATGAAATGCTTCAGTGAGAGATGGGTCGAGTATATCATGTGCGCTCACCCAGGATCTCACCTCTGGGCCATAGCCCTCCCAGTCGATCAGGTATTGCAGCTCTCTGCCTCGGCGCCTGGAGTCCAGGATATCGTGGACTTGATAGAGCTCTTCTCCATTCAGAAGCAGGGAAGGGACGTTGGTCGACTCGCCCTCCTCCTGGTCCCTCTCTCCTTCACGTTCAGCTGCGGGCTTGAGCAGAGAGACATGGAAAGTGGGTGAGATTGGTTGTAAGTTCTGTCATGGCCAGGATTCCTGGATTACCTGTGCTGGGGTTATCGTGTATTAAATGGAGGATGCGGGAATGGAGAGTTTTTAGGACATACGTGCGATCTGGAGGACATTCGGGTGAGGTGAGGGGTTTAGTCTCTTGGCTGTTCCGAGGTATTCTAGGTTGCGGTGATCGGTTAAGATGAGAAACGGTTGCTTGGACCCCTCGAGCCAATGCCTCCACTCCTGGAGTGCCGCCTTCATGGCGAGAAGTTCTTTATCACCCACGTCATAATTTCTTTCTGCCTGTCTGAGCTTTCGGGAGTAATATGCACAAGGGAACAGTTTAGGAGGGTTACAGTGGTGTTATCAGATGGCACCTATTCCTGTGTTAGAAGCGTCTACCTCCACGATGAACTGTTGATCAGGGTCTGGGTGTCTAAGGATAGGAACTGAAGTAAAATGTGACTTGAGATCTTGAAAGGCTTTTCCACTTTTCGAGTTCCAGTGAAGGTGTGGGGGTCCCTTACGTGTTAGGTAGGTTAATGGTGCTGCCACCTGGCTGAAATTTGAGATAAACCTCAGATAGAAATTAGCAAAGCCCAAGAAACGTTGAAGGTCTTTGATGGTGCTTGGTCTAAATACTAAGTTAACTACAGAGGTTACCTTCTTCTCATCCATGGTGACCCCTTCAGTGTCAATGATATATCAGACGGATCTGATATGTTGAGCGTGAGTCTCATAATCCTCTGAGTAGATTACAATGTCGTCTACATAGACAATCAGGAACCGGTTGAGCATGTCTCTGAAGATGTCGTTGACCAGCGACTGGAACACAGATGGACTGTTTAAAGGCCGAAGGGCATGACTAGATACTCATAATGGCCTGAGGTTATTGAGAACGTCGTCTTCCATTCATCCCCTGCTCTGATTTGAATGAGGTTGTATGCGCTCCTCAAGTCCAGTTTAGTGAAAAGTCGAGCGGTACGGAGTTGTACCAGAGCTGATGGTACTAGTGGAAGGGGATACCTGGAGTTAATGGTAATCTAATTGAGGGCTCGATAATCGATGCAGGGACTTAATCCACCGTCCTTCTTTTTTATGAAGAAAAACCCTGCAGAGGCAGGTAAAGTAGATGGGCGGATGAAACCCTTGTTTCTCCTTGATGTACTTCCTCATGCTTTCGGTCTCGGGTTGGGATAGAGGGAATACCTGGCTGCGGGGTGACGTGGTTTCCGGAAGTAAGTCGATAGTGCAGTCAGTCGAGGTGGAAGTTTGGTTGGCTTTAACTTGGCTGAAAGCAATACTGAGATCCTGGTATGGTGCTGGCAGGAGTTCAATGGGGAGAGGTTCCTATTGAGTGAGTGTACCACCACAGTTGGGTCGTAAGGTTCTGAAGAGGCAGAGTTCTTGACAGGCAGCTGGCCATCGGGTGATTTGATGATCCCTCCAGGAGATTACGGGGTCATGAAGTTCGAGCCAGGGGAGATCAGTTGATTGTATAACCAAGAGCTGAATGGTTTCGCTGTGCAGCGAACTGGTGAGAAGTGTGATGTCCTCGGTCTTAGAGATAATCCTTCTGGACCCTAATGGTCTGCCATCGAGGGCTGCCATGTGGGGTGTACACGTAATTGAAGAAATATTATGCTTTGTAACAAAGTCTTGGTCAATAAAGTTCCCGGCCGCCCCAGAATCAATGAATGCTTTGGTTAGTATTCTGCAGTAGTATTCTTACAATACAAACATCAAGTTCTAATGAGGCGGTAAGAGCAGGTAGTTGGCACGGATGTGATTGGGTAATCCACAGTAAAGACATAGATTATTGTCCATTCTCCTCTCTCGTTCCTCCTGAGTCAGGTGTAGAGCGCCAATCTGCATGGGCTCTGCTCCTGAAGCGCTGGTTACCGGAAATGCCAGCGGTGTAGTCAACGCCATCGTCTGGAGCGGAGGAGATGGTCAGTTTTGATGGCTAACTCCATTTACTATTCTAAAGTCCGGCAATTTGAGTCACGCTGGATTGGACTGATATGGAGGGGGTTGAGGAGTGGGAGGAGCCGGAGGATCGGCCCGCCTGCTCGGCGTTGCAACCGTTGTCGTCAGGGCTTGTACGGAGCGAACTAACTCCTCCGTGAGAGACGTGAGTTTCTCCAGCTGTTGCTGATGGGTGGCGAGAACTGAGCCCTGCATAGATATCTCATTGGCCAGATGGTAGACAGCTGCTGGATCCTCTGTAGGCAAAGTCTTCTGTAAGGAATCTCCAGAGTCAATAGGATCCATTTGCAGGCTTTAATCGATAACTTGAGACAGGCAGAGTTTCAAAATCAACAGGCAGACAGGGCAATCAGTGACAAAGCAGAATCGTAGAATCTTACAAGATCCAAGACACATCATATTAGCCCCATTTTATTTTCTATACATTGGCTAATTCTCAGGTTGCTTATCAATTTTAGAATTCTGCTTACAAAGAAATACAACTTTCTAAGTAGTATAACTTAGTTTTAAGGATCAAAAACACTAAACTACATTTTCTGAAACGTTAACAGAAATGTTTGTGGTGTAAGCCTCCATTAATGTATGTAATGATTTCAGCATGCCTGAATTTGTACAGTGCGCGCATGGCGTATAAGCTAAATGACTGTAAACTGTAAACAACGTAACAAACATTGCAATAAATAGTTTTGAAGAAAAAAACTGGGTTTTCATTGAACCAGAGAAAACTTTGAAAATAACCTTGAAATAACTTTGAAATTCAAACTGTCTTCAGAGCTCCTTGAGTACTGTACCTAGAACTAATCAAACTGTTTATATTTGTAAATAAAATGTGTTTATATAGTGTATATTTATGCGTTTATTTGTGAACAGCGGTCACGGCATATGTGTGCATATTTGTGTGATGATAGCGCACATCTGTTACTTTTGTCACATGCAAAAGTGAACCACAGCCTGCGTTTGCGGAAAGCTTTGATGCTTTGAACTCACTGAAAGTGAAATAAAACTGCGTTAGATGCCATTGTTGTGTAGTCACTCCTCTGTTGTTTTCACTCGTCCACTAACCCTCAAGTATACCACACCCTCTTGTTTTCACAGTAAAAAAAAAAAGAAAAAGAAAAAGTGGTGTTATCTAAACAGTGCAGAAAAATTTCAGGAATGTTTAAGTCTAAACTTTAAAATTTAAAATGAATAGTAACACAGCTGCTCTTTGCAGAACTAAGTCTGATGGAATTCACACTGTGATTGATTTGAACAGAATCAAGACCAATCTAACTTGCTCTTAGCACTGACACCATTTTCGTTTAGTTGTTCAACTCGTCTCTTTTGTTTCAATTATTGATTCTGTGGTTTTCCTGTTCACTGTGAAGTAATGTTACAGTCTGTACTCATGTGTATAAACACACAAGTAAACATAATTTTTATTTAAGTATTCATGCAAACATAATTTTTGGTGGTAAGAGAGATATAACCTATAACCTGTCAGCTCTTGATTCAACTGTTTTTGTTTTAATCATCTATTTTCATCATTAGTTTTAATCCTCAATTTTTTTGTAAACTAACTGGATTTTTACATTTGATCAATTGTTTTCTTATTTAAATTCTTTTGTTTAGATGTAAAATTTAAATGTAATTTTTTTGTTTCTTTCTTACACTTGTGTAATGTTTTTTATATGCTTTTCGAAAATGTGCTCACATGGTGACTCATTTTGCCACCACAAGTTACATATGTCGTTGTCAGTCAACTACAGTTGCCATCTGTGCCAAATGACTGTCGTAACTCAAAGAACTGTTCCTGCATCTAAAACTCACAGACACCCAGGGACCCGTAATGTACTCAAGGCAAATTTATTTTCTTCAGTTTGGGCTAAGATATTCACAATCCTGAAAGTAACATATTTCCAGTGGCAAAATAGACAGGAAAGCCACGATTCGCTCTTTTCTCTTGTTGTTAGATTAAAATATGGGCTGTGCATTTTACTCTCAATAACAAAATAAGCATCCACAAAATTTAAAGAGTTGACACAAATGCAGTTAAGCACCTGATCATAGCAATTGCACAAGCTCTGCATACAATGAGAATTTCGTCATAAAAAGATTTGGATTAAGCTAGATTTTCTACACTTTTCACATCTTCACAAGCATTTTGACTCATTATGCAATATATATGTGACAATAATAATTAGGAAAGGAAAATCACAAAAAAAAGTGACAAAGTTTATTACAAAAAATAAAAAATAAAATAGCCTACTTTAACACGCAGGGGTTAAAGTTAAAAAAAAATCCTGAGCCTGAACTTTTTTGGGGGGACTTTTTTATTTGAAGGACTTACTGTTACTGGTGTTGGGGGT
>JAUMHG010000036.1:15886284-15897581 GCA_032359395.1 Enteromius anoplus
GATCAGTGTGGCTCGCTGGTGTGATGTCACGTGTTGGACTGGCTGCACTGTGTTCAGCACAGCCCGATGGTGTGACACTATTTCTGTGAAAGGTCGCTGTAACACATGGAAATCCAATGTGTGCATGTATCCTGATGATCCGAAGATAGCTGCTCACTTTTCAGCGTATCTAACAGACATTTCTTGCTGGATAAAGGACCATCACCAAGAACTGCTTGTGGTTTCAGTTAACCCATCTTTTCATCACAATTTCACCATCCAGTCAGTCTGTTAGAACAGCTAGAAGTGACTGATGATCAGCTGACTTCCTTAGATCACAATGCTAAAACTGCTTGGTCCTGCACATTTGCCTTATACATCATCAAGGTCAGGCCCTTTCTTTTGGATCATGCTTTACAACTCTTTGTTCAAGCTCTTGATCTGTCCAGGCTGGACTATTGTAAAGCTCTCTTGGCAGGTTTTTCAGGCAGTTCTATCAAATCTTTATGAATAATCCAGAATGCGGCAGTGAAATGAAAAATGAAAAATGTTCACAACATCTTCCGGTTCAAAAATTTACACCCTCCATCCCTTAATGCAATGTGTTGTCTTCTTGAGTATCAATAAATGTTTTCACCTGTTGTAATAGTTATTAGTTATAGTTAATAGTTGTGTATGTGCTTCTCAGTTGTGTTCAGTGTTAAAATACGGATCTCAAGATCAAACAGTAACTTCAAATATGCAGAAAATGCAGTAAAACCAAAGAATGTGCAGGAGCTGGAGGATTTTTCTGAAGAGCAGCAGGCAGTTGAACTTATTAAGACCAACAAGGGACTCTAGAACACCTATAACAAGATATAAAAACAGTCATAGATAATTCAGGAAACAACATTTAGTGCTAAGATTCTTATAAATTCAGTTATTCTTATGTCTTGTGGATTATATAAGCAACTGTTATTTGAAATAGCTAACTCAGGACCATACTAAATAAAAAAAAAAACATTTCATTTTTATGATCCCTCTTATTTTCTTTTAATTATTAACATTTTGAACATTCTGCAAGGAGTATGTAAACTTATAAGTATATAGCGGTTTATAAATAGGTGATTCTAATATACACATTTGGTGTCCCTTATTAAAAACAATAAGCCATTATTTTTCCTACTTTTTGTTTCAAATGGTTATATTTTTTATTGTTCTTCACTAATTGTTATGAATTACAAGATGTTGCAGTCCATAACGATATAAAAATTTATTTTAAAAGTGTCTTAAATAGCTAAAAATATTGATTTCTTCTTGTCCAAATTAATTAGTGTATATTTCCATCATGTATCAATGTGCAATCAAAATATTTTAAAATACTTTTCATTTGGACACAATTCCTTTTATTTATAAAAGCTTAATTAATTCTACAACATTAAATCATTTTAAATAATTTTTTTTCTTAGAAAAATATGTCCCCAATTCTCATGTCAACTCTGTTACCATACCTGTAACGCTCAATAAAAAGGAGACGGAGATGAAGGCAAGTATAAACAAACAGTTTATTTAAGAGTGTGAATATGGCTGAAAGGATCAGTAGATCTTTCGTGGAATGGTTGTGTGGAGAGATCTCATTCAGCCTTAGAGGTGAGTCTTTAATGATCTTCTGATAGGAGTATTCCTTCTTCAATGAGTAAAGCGATCTCTGTGAAGATAATCCACTTGTCGGTTTCATTTCATAGCTGCGGAGGGAGTCAAGCTCAGCGTGGGCGAGAAACATACAGCAGTCTGAGGCAAACAGGTGAGTGAGGCAGGGGAGTTTTAACAGGTAAGTGATAGGACTTTCTCACATGTTTAAGGCAGTGTTGTCCAAGTGAACGAGGAGCTCCGTGGTGAGGCAAATCCAGCTGAGTAAACTCCCAACTCCGTTTGAGTTTCCTCCGTGAGGTAAGTGTGTAGTATGAAGTTTTCCAGTCACACAGGCTTATGAGTCTATAACTTGAAAGCAACATAAAGCAGTATCAAAGTCTTGAAGTCACACAGCAGATACGCATAAGGTAAGTATTAGATGTTACCTCAATCTCAGACGTGGATTCACTGGTAAGCTGAGCTTTTATACAAACTCTCCTAATGAGATCCAGGTGGCGGTGATTAACTAATTGGTGATTAAGAGCATGCATAGTCTGCTGGGATCAGTGCAGCCCGGTGGCGTGATAATACCATATTTTTCCTTTAAATTGGTGGAATTATCTCTCAGAATTGTGTAAGTTACAGAAAATATTGTCACTTTCACTCACTGATAAGATCTGAAACTCTGTAAAGTATATGCCAGCAAGTTGAGTTTTTGGAAAAAATAAAATAAAAATTCTGTTACACTATTGTCAGCATTGTAAGTCTACCTATACATAATTTATTTATTTTTTTATTCTCCTCACAGGCTGTGTGGCTGTAATGTCACTTCTCAGTCCTGTGAAAGCTTGTCATTAGCCCTACAATCTTCTGTGCTGAGAGAGCTGGACCTGAGTAATAATGACCTGCAGGATTCAGGAGTGATGCTTCTTTCTGAAGGACTGAAAGCAAACCCCAAGCTGGAGATTTTAAGGTTTGAGTTTCAAATATATATTTATTTATTATTATTATTATACATTTTTAAAGAATAATTCTGTATGTAACTGCTGTATTCATCTTGTTCAGATATTCCATCTGCAATCTCACTGCACAGTCTTGTGGGAGTTTGTCATTAGTTTTGCAATCACCAAACTCTGTCCTGAGAGAATTGGACCTGAGTAACAATGACCTGCAGGATTCAGGAGTAAAGCTTCTTTCTGATGGACTGAAGAGTCCCAACTGTAAGCTGGAGAAACTGAGGTAAATTTTTCCATAAAATACAATTCTTAAGTAAATGCTACCACTATAGATAACCATTACATTTAGTTAACAAATGTTTATGCCGCTCTCAATGAAATGTCAGAACAAGAAACAAAAACATGCAATTTTTTACATGTGTATGCAGTTGCCTGTAGATGTGGATTGTATTGACATTGAAAACACAACATGGTCTGAAACAATTACTGAACAAATGGCAAAATTTAAATTATTTAGGATAATTTAACATAAATTAATTGATGAAAAAGCAACTAGAATTGTCTTTTGTAATTGGTAGTTAGCTGTTACTCTGTGATAAATCCTCTAGTTAGTAGGACAGTCATTTGTGTGGCAGTGTCCAGCAGAGTATGTGAGTGGAGTGAAAACCATGCTCCAACTAAAAATAAATAAATAATCAGCTGCTTTATCCATTCAAAATCACACCACTCCACTCCGCTCACATATACAGATTTGTCATGACAGCAACAGTTACTCCAAATCAATTACAGAAACCAATGCTTTCAAAATAATCTAGCTGGGTTCGTTGGACAATAAATTTGGGTGTGAAACACAGTTGGCAGTCTGTCAGTACTGAGTGAGATGAGTTGAGTTGAAGAGAAGCATTCAATGGAGTTAGATGATTTCTTATTTATTGAAGACTGTAGGACTTATACAAGCGTGTGGTTTTCTGAAATGAATTAAAACAAGATAAATAGAATCAAGTATGAATGTATTGGTTTATTAAACAGCACTCAACATAAATATAATAACACTTTATCAGTATACAACATGGGTGCTCTTGCTCCAAATATCCACAAGAGTGCACTATAAGCCTGTAAATGTGGCATAGCGATAGATTAACATGTCTGGGCATGTATCAAGAATAATTGCTATATGCAATAACAGTTATGGCATGTCACACACGTTCACAATAACCAAGTGGATAAGCAATAATACACTATGCACAACATATGCATATAAACATTTACAAGGATGAATCACTGCAATATGCACGAGTTAAGCAGGCAATACAGTCAGTGCCATTCCAATCGGTTACTACTGATCAGCGTGAGAATTACAGCCGATCGCTCAACAATAACAAAAATAGACTCACTTACATCTCATGTACGCACGCTGTAGTATAAACTTAAATCAACGTCTTTGAATCAGCGCCGAACTTTCAAGTCTTCTCACATGTTCTGCATCCCTCTACCTGCCTGCGGTCTAACTCAGCCTCCTCTTGTGACGTCGCAGCAACGCTTAAACTCTGATTCATCTGGGCCTTTTGTACACTATTTATTATTACTAATTATTATAAATGTTTTCATTTCATTTTCTTTCTCTTTTTTGTTTTTGTCTCAATATCGCAGTTTAGTTCCCTTTGCAAACATTCTGCTCTGTTTCTTTTATTGATAATGCTAAATGAGCACAAAACTATCTTTTTTCTTCTTATTTTTATCAGTTAAATATGAAAAAGGAACAACAAACAAACTAATGTCATGTGAACTGTTGCATGTTTATGGCAGGTTATCTGGCTGTATGGTGACAGAGGAAGGCTGCCGTTATGTGTCTTCAGCTCTGACTTCAAACCCCTCACCCCTGATAGAGCTGGATCTGAGCTACAATCATCCCGGAGATTCAGGAGTCAAGCTGCTCTCTGAAAAACTGAAGGACTCAAACTGCTCACTGAGCAAACTTAAGTACGTCAAGCAGGAGGTTTTGGTTTTAGTGTTTCTGTGTAGCTATATGAGTCCAGGGGTTTCTGGAGGATGCACTATTTAAATTGTTTTGGAAAATACAAATGTAAAAATATATAGCAGTTATTATTACTGTCATGAGCCCTAATCATTTTTAGTTTCATTATTGGCCAATTCCAGTGTCACTGACGTGGCATTCACTGTCAAAACCCATGATTACATAATTTCTTTCTTAATACCTTTTTGAGCAATCCTCCTTATATCGGATAAACAAGAGTTTTATGCTCTTTCATCACTCTAATCTTAAGCTAGCATCAGCACAAACAGAATAATCAAATAAAAGCATTGTCTATTAGCTAGGGCAGGGTACCTTTTTAGTTCCCCATTTCTATGTTAAAATCATAGTCGCAATTGTTTATAAGCAAAAGTAGGCTATAACAAAAACCTGACCCTCTCGTGCATCTTTTTTGATAGCAGAAGTTAAAAGCTCATAGTGTCATATAATTTGATCAAAAAAATGTTTATACCAAATTGGGTAAGTATAAAACAGAAATTGTTTCACCATTTGCTAGCAGCGTCCACTTTTTTATGGCATTGTAGTTGAATTATTGATTGTATTTTACATAATTGCTATTTTACAGTCACACCAGTTCATAGGATTGTGTGTGCACAAGTGTGTGTGGGTGGATGTGTTGACTTTGCACTCTAAATTTAAAAAAATGTCTGCATTGTTAGAATTTGTAGATTGCACACATAATAGAGATGATTGTATGTACTATGTATGTCTTATCATTCTACATTTTCATAGTATAACAACCATTGCACCTATGGAGAGTCCCCGTGAAGCACAAAAACAAATGTGTGTGTGGGCACTGCAAAAAATAGTTTCCAGCCAAATTCTTAAATCTAGTATGAATATATATATATATATTTAAACTTATTTTAAGAGTTTTTAGATATTTTGGCTAGAAACAAGACCAAAAAATAAGAAAAAACCTCTTTGCAGTGTTGGCAACTGCATAGCTTTTTATTGATGAACTGTGTCTGTGTTTGTTTTCTAGAGTTGATCATGGAGGAGAGTCCAGGATGACCGCAGGACTGAAGAAATGTACATCTACACACACATACACACACACAGCTGTAGTGATTGTTGTTGTGTTCTAATTGTCTCTGTTCTTGTGTTTAGATGAGTGTTTTCTCACACTGGATCCAAACACAGCACACACTAAACTCAGTCTGAGTGAGGAGAACAGAAAAGTGGCAGGTGTGTCCGAGTCTCAGTCGTATCCTGATCATCCAGACAGGTTTGATGATGTGTGTCAGGTGTTGTGTCGAGAGAGTGTGTGTGGACGCTGTTACTGGGAGACTGAGTGGAGTAAAGACACTGTGTCTTTATCGCTGTCATATAAGAGCATCACTAGGAAGGGAGAGGGTAAAGAGTGTGTGTTTGGACGTAATGATCAATCCTGGAGTTTGCGGTGCTCTCCTCATGGATACTTATTCAGACACAATAACAGAGACACTGATCTCTCTGTGAGGCCCACCATCAGCAGAAGAAGAACAGGAGTGTTTGATGATGATATCTATAGAGTAGGAGTGTACGTGGATGAAAGCGCAGGAACTCTGTCCTTCTACAGCATCTCTGACACAATGAGACTCATCCACACAGTCCAGACCACATTCACTCAGATGCTCTATCCTGGGTTTTATTGTTATTTTTCTGGATCATCAGTGCAACTGTGTTGATGAATCACTGACACTGATAAAATCTTACATTGTCTGATCCCCTACAAATCTCAGATCATTGAGGAGATCAACATTCGAATTCCAACAAGAGGCTCAAAAACAGGAAGTCATAAATCTGCCTATGATACTCTGTTACCTGCCTGATGCAAGTAGATCCAACAGACCCTTTCTCGGGACAGCTTGCACATTTATAGATAATCCCAATTTAGGAAGGAGCAACCAAGATTAATGGTCAAAGACGTATTACATCATTAACATCACGTGGGTTGGTTGGATTTCCATCCCCTGACACAGGACTGAAATTCCTGAGGAGACCGTTTAACCTTTGGTCTCCGCAGAACTAATCTGGCACAGAAACTGCCTTTTTAATGCACATACCTGCTCAAAATCATCTTAACAGGACTCTTACAGTAAATCACTGATATGCATAACTGCATATTAAATGTAACCCACACATTTAACTATCATGAGCTATCACTCATTGTTGATGTATTCTGAATAACTATTGAATGGCTTATAGCTTCATATGAATGTTTGGTATGCTCTTTGCTTGAAATGTTACTTCCAACTAATTCTTGGTCAAATGTATCATATTTATTTTATAGAAATTTTTTTTTTACTTGAGCAGAATTTACTTTGCTCGTAAATTCAATAAGCACCAACTCAATTATTCTATGATTAAAACGGAAACCCTTGGTTTGTTGTTAGTTGTTTGTGCTACCACCTGTACACATAGACTAGTTAAGTTTATTCTTTAAAACATGGTTACTTTGCTGTAAGTGTTCTTTGAAATACTAAAAGTAAAAGTTTGTTGATGCTATGCATTTTAGATTATGTTTCTACTGTTAAATTAGGATAATTATTACAATGTGCGACTATAATAAATGCATCTTCTATATAGCCACAGCATTCACTTACAGGAGCAGGGCTTTCCAAGCGGCTACAATGTGATACACAATTACAAAGAAAAAGACAATTTTAGAAAGGATGATGCAATTGTGTGATACAATTTCACCTAATAATAAATTGTTATATTTGAATTATTCTGATCTCATCAGAAGTATTTTTTTCAAGTAGGTTAATTTTCCACTGCATTTAGGACAAATCATACCCAAGTGCAACCCTCTTGTCAGATTTAGATCAGTGAAAATGGGGAAACATATCTACTGGTTCTGAGCTATATAAATGTCTGTAACGCTGTATCAGTTAATAGTATTTGGAGTCTCTGGTTCGGGGTCTCACACTAAACACAGAATTACAAATAAATTGTGTTTGTGAAATTTGTTTGCACTTGTATGCAGTCTTTTTACAATTTTTTTACTACTTCTACTCTTTTCCTTTTACTCATTTTCACATATTCAAAACAATATTAATAATAATAACAGTTGATTATTATATAATATATGGTTGGTTATTACCCATTATTATATATATCTATATATATAGCTTTGGATTATAGCATCTGCTAAATGTATAATAATATATAAAGTACAAAAGAAAAACAAAAATAATTTAATAAAATATAAATGTTAAATTTTGTTGCCCTCTCCGACAAATCCTATAAGTTAAAAACAGCTCATTTTATCATACTATAAATCAAGTCAATGTAAACCCTATTATAAATGCATGAATTCATTTTAAAAGATCTAGGCCACACGTTCGTGAAACATCGTTAAAAATATTTACCTTACAAGCTTTGAGTTGAATAACAATAAAGAGTTAGCCTGTTATCTTCAGTAGGGGGTGAATTGTGCCCGTGGGAAAGTTAGCCACCCCTTGTTTCTTGATAACCATAAATAAAATTGGACGTGTGACATTTTCGAGAAGTCATCCATTTTACACATCTTGTGATGTGGCCAAAAGACTTGTTATTAAACTGCCTGCAAACACATTTGCGACAAGTAATTGGAAATTACTCTGAAGCAGGTGGATAGGCATTAACAAACTGTGACTGTGATGGAACAACTTGAACAAGGAAATTAATGATATGCTGCCGACACAATTAAAGGGACAGCTCACCCAAAAATAGCTCTTCTTTCAGACGATCACAATCAGAATAAGTTTTAAATAAGTGTATATGTCTTACACAGTCCCATTTATTAGTGTCAGAAGGCCATTATTAAGCCCCTGGAGCCATGTGAAGTATGTTTTATTATCTGAAGGCCAAAAAAGTGAATCCACAGATTATAAAAGTAATTTATGGTAGATAACGGGTGAGTTTTTGAAGCAATATAAATCATGTCAAAAAACTATAAAGATACTATAAAAGGGACATGAGAGGCTGTGAGCAAAAGATCTGGAAACAAAGATCAGAGAAGAATGAAGTGTTTAGTGTGGACGCTGCTGCTGCTGGAATGCTTTGTGTTTTCTGTCCAGCAGCAGCTGGATGAAGGACTCGCTGAGAACGAGATCAGTCAACATCTCAGCTCTGAGGACAGACGACAGAATCCACCTCAGACAGACCCTCTGAGAGCTGAGAGCCAACAATACTGCCATCTGAGCTTCTCCGACATCCATGCAGCACTGAGAGAGCTGACCGCCACCGTTACTGAGCAGAAAGCCAACCTGAGAACCTTAGAGACGCAACTGAAGGACGCTGAGAAAACTGCAGAACAACAGACAGTCATCCTGAAAGAGCTGAACAAGAAAACTGATGGTACTTCTTCAAAACATTTACTTTTAGCAGTGATCTTCAAAAGAAAAACACAGATGCAATATACCGTAAATGTTGATGTAAAATTTAGTGTATGCTGTGTAAAGTATATTACATCAAGCAGTTTAAATGTCATTTAACTCTATTCATTCCCAGATATTTCTAATCTTACTCAGAGTCAGCTGGAGGAGTTGAGAAAGGAGAACAGAGGTGAAACAGTGTACTGAATGATGTTAATGTATATGTTCTCAACGAGTACAGTAACATTTCATGATATTGTTTACTGTATGTTTTTCTATCACAGACAGAGAAATAGCTTTTTCAGCTGCACTGATGGAATCTGGCGGTGGAGATGTTGGTCCTTTTACCACTGACATCACACTCACCTACAGGAAAGTCTTCACGAACATCGGGAACGCCTACAACCCAGTTACAGGTAATCATCAATGAAATAGAGTCATAAAGCTCAATTTACAAGCTGATTTTTTTCTGTGTCTCTTGTTTCAGGTATTTTCACAGCTCCACTGAAAGGAGCGTATATGTTCAGAGTCTCTGCATTTGCTTCACTTAGTCAACCAGGTTTATCTGTAGCCATCATAAAGAATGGAGAGCATGTGGTCATAGCACATGATAGTCAGCATGGACATGATGCAAACTCCTCGAATGGAGTTGTGTTGATCCTGGAGGTTGGAGATGTTGTCTATGTGAAACTTAGGTCTGGCAGGGAGATATCTGATTCCTCCTACAACCACAACACTTTCAGTGGTTTCCTACTGTTTCCATTAAGATAATAAAAGCCTTGTGAAAAATGATTCCAATAATTATGAATCTTTAGTATATGATTTACGTTAAAAAACCATAATCGTTAACATAAATCTATATTAATGAGGACTTATTTGCCTGTAAATTACTCTCCGTATAATACACTATGGCCCGGTTTCACAAACGGGGCTTAGCTTAAGCCAGGACTAAGCATTGGTTAAATAATGATATTTAAGAAACTTTTACAAAAATGCCTCATAAGAAAATATTACAGGAGTGCATCTTAACACAGAACAATGACACAGACATGTTTTAAGATATGTCAGAGCAAGATATTTTCACCTGAGACAGCTCAAACATGCAGTTTAGTCTGAGACTTGCTTAAGCCTCGTCTGTGCAACTGGGGGTATAAGTTCTAAGCTGTGTTTTCATGAAACTTAATGTAAAGAGATTCAGTACTGAGGCAGAACCCATGAATATCACATATAACAGCTTTTTAATGTATTTACTTGTTACTGATTCTTGATCTGTATCTATTTATCCTACATAAATAAATACTGTACATACTACATAATAAATACATCAATAAAGATTGTAGAGACATTATTGTTTCCTCATATTTCCTGAATATTTTCCCATTAGTATGATTATATGTTGAATACATGATATCATACTTATGTGGTATAACAATATGTACCATATTTTAGTCCAATAAGGGAAATATATAAATATAAATAATTATTATTAATTGCAATTACTTATATTGGCTGCCAGTAGTAACTGTAGCAGAATTAACATCAACTAATCTGTTCGTTCAGCGAACACATAGTGTAATTAAGAAGTGATATTTCTTGGCCACAGAAATATGCCTTCTTACACAGTATCACTGTATTAGAGCATGTAGCAAGGGCCAAGATCGTAAAGGGACACTTATTTGCAAGGCAAGTCCTGATGGTTCCAAGGTTTTGGTTTGGCAATCATGTCTTCCTGGTTCAAAGAGTAATGAATTCCAAAGGAGGTCTTGACTCTGGTGCTCGGTCGATGAAAAGAGAGCTGAGAGAGAGATCTGTTGCAATCCATGGATCTTGAGATACATGAAAAGTCAAGGCATAGGCCTGGTGTAGAACTTAGTTTTGCCTGGAGTTTGATCATCATCTTAGTGTCTCAAAGGACGGCAGCCTGAGCTGCAGTGCAAGCCCTCCTTCAATGCGTGTACATCGGGCCTGTGAGCTTAGGAGACCATAAAGAGATGGTGTGGTTCCGGCATCAAGGAGAGTAGAAAGAGAGTGAGAATTTCTGAGGTAAAGGCTTTTGTAATCTGTTGAGGTCACACCTTCTGTGGGTCAAGGACCAATGGTCTGACGGTGCCTTGGAGGGACGTTTTTACGACTCTTTGTTCTCAATATGCTAATCTGCATATGCACAGGATTGGTGGATCATTGTACAAATTAGACCAGATTCTTAAAGCACTGTATGTTATATGTTGATGTCTTTGCAATGTTCACTCTCGATTAGATCATCTGAAGACGAGTTCTTAGGGTGCTTTCACACCTGCCTCATTTAGTTCGGTTGAATCGCACTAGAGTTCGTTTTCCTACTTGGTACGGTTCGTT
>JAUMHG010000036.1:15930066-15973202 GCA_032359395.1 Enteromius anoplus
ATTGAAAGTTTAAATTGTTGCGCCGTTGTGACGACGCGTGACACGTGACAACATCAATATGGCGGATGTAGTACGTCCCAATTCCATTCATACTATATAGAATAGTATGCGATTTCGGATGCAGCCATGGTTTTGCGCAGCTCGTCAGTGAACAACGGCCGTGTGTAGTATATATATCAATGTGAAATCACGCACCTGATGGCATTTACCGCTGATTACAGGACCGGGTTTACCGACAAAACGCGCAAACATATCGGCCGATCTGGATCGGTGCATCCCTATCAAATACCTTCAGCTTTTCTCTGGCCATCACTCCCAGCAGGTGACCAGAGCCGTAATGGATGCCAAAGACTCGTCCGTCATGCTTGTATGTGCTCGATTCAAAGGCTTTGAACTTGTGGTGCATCGCTGTGCCAAGAGAGGAAGAGCATGACCCAACAGCATCAGCAATGACCAGGTCATGTGTAAATACAGGTGAGGACAGATAATGAACGTGTGATAGTTACCGCACGCTTGGCTCACGCAGTACGATGATGGGACCCAGAGATCAGTGGAGCCTGTATCAAACACCACCGTGAAGTTCTGCTCTGGTTTGCCCAGACTGATCTGACCAAAGAACTGTGCCTATGTACATCACAAAACAACATGGTATTTTCTTTTTTAGCATAAATATAATAATGCGACATGCTTTACAAACGCTACCCCTAAACAACTGATAATAGTAGAGCAGATAATTGAAGAAAACATATTTCATGACTTTTTTGTGTTGCAGGGATTTTTAAACTGTAAAGCGGTCAACCCTGTTACTGTACTTTAAGGCATAAATATACAATCAAACACATTTAGTTACACTTTATTTTAGGATGCCCTTGTTACATGTACTTACTATTCCAGTAAGAACATATTATGCACAATTGCATGCAAAAAATGTACTTATCATGTAACTAAGCTATGGAACAGCCTGTAATTACAGTGTATAATGTAGATGTAACAGGCAGCTACTGTTACACATATGTTACACCCTGTTACACAGATACTTACACTCACAAGTACAACCTTGATACACTTTATTTTCAGTAGCTTATGTCTGTGTACTTGAATTTATAATAACGTTCTATAAAGTCTGTAACACATGTGACAATCTTTTGGTTACATAAGTAGCTGTGTAAGAGACCTGGTCTGTAACAAATGTGTAACAGTAGCTGCCTGTTACATCTACATAATTACAAGCTGCAAGTACAAACTGATCCATAACAATAAGTACATTTTGTTTTATTTAACTACAATGGCTACTACTAAATACGTACTAGGTAATTATTCTGTATTATGACACCTTAAAATAAACTGTTACCCCCTAACCATTTAGTAAGTATATTGATTAATATTACTCAGTACTTCAATGTACAATAACATTATATCGAGGACACCTTGAATTAAAGTGTAACTACACATTTTATCGGATGAAATGCAATGTAGTAAAACAACTGTGTCAGAGAATGACTCATATAATGAGTGTGTAACAGTAGATCATCACAGAGATTGGCTCACGTCCATGAAGTTGTAGAGTCTCTCTGTGGATTTGCCACCTAACCGTAGATAGTGTTGAGTGGCTGGGTAACACTGGGCGTAACGCCGAGAGAAGACATCTGGTTGGTGCTCACGCAGGAACTCATCCAGCTGGTTAGCGGCTCGAAGTCGACCACGAACCGAGGGCAAACGACTTAATGGTACCCTGAAATAGGAGAAGCGTTATTCCAAAAATGCTTGATTAGAGAGGCACTATATTCATAATCTCACAATAATGTTTAATTATCTATCTTTCTTTAGTCTCGATGATTATTTTGAAGTGCTTAACTAATGGTTCTGTCAGTGATTTCCTTCAAAATTTTCCTTTCATCTCACATAGCTGAAAAACGATGAAATGTTAATTTTAACCTCAAAATAAATACTTCAGTTAGAAATTTTACATTAGTGCCTGAAAACCAGACATTGCATAATCTTAGCTGAAGCTATGGCAGAGTTCCTTTCTCTGAAAATACTAAAGCCTAGTTGATTAGTGTCTGTGTAACGATATTGTGTTGTAAGCACTGGACTGATATTGGTATTGCTTGCGGTAGGGCTGAACTTAGATCATCTGGGGTGAAGTGTCCACACACTGGCTCGAAATGAAAGGTCATTTTATATTGATTTAAGAATGCTTAGAAATATTCAGGAGGAAAACCGGTCTGTGTGAGGTACAATACTTGTCTCATGACTTCAAACAGGATAAAAGCTGGCTGTCTTTTACTGTGCACTAGAACAAATATGGTGTAGATCTTCACTCAGAAATCACCAGTAAATTTAACCCCATTACAGAGAAATAGCAAGAAACGCATTAAACATTTTTATTATATTTAAGCGGTCTTCTCACAATAAATAACTACACACACTTATCAAATATTGATTTGTCTGCATAGCTAATTCAGCCAGTGGTCAGTAAATAAATCCTCACCTCACCAGACTCCGAACGAAGCTCAGACATCCCAGCAGGATCAGAGCCGTCCTCATGCTGAAGTGCTCCAGGTCAAGAGTGACTGGATCAAACTCAGGCTGAGCTTTCAATCCGTATTCACCGGTCATTTTGACCCGGTCATGTGTTGATTTAGCATTCGGCAAACAAACGAGAGATGGAGAAATGAGACCTTAGGCCACGTGTGCACAAGGGGAAGACCTGCTGGGATTTTACAAACCGTTTTCTTCCTACATTTCACTTTATTTTGATGGTCCTATAATGTATTCTGTTGATAATAAGTAACATTGCATCTACATATCTACTAACTCTCAATAGAGTGCTAGCAGAGTATTAGTAGACTGGTAGGGTTGGGTTAGAGTAAGTTGATATGTACTTGCAAAGTTACTTATAGTCAGTAGAGCGTCTTTTGGGAGACCATCACAATAAAGAGTTAGCAGATATTAATTAGAGTGTGTCCAAAAACTCCATCCATGAGAGATTGACTCCGCCCCACAGGAAGTTGAATTGGAATTGGAATGACAGGAAGTGGAATTAAAGTTATACAACTGAAAGAATTTGTTGAATCTCACATACAATTACATCTGTTTTTCTGAATGCGTGGTTTGTCACCGTGTAATGTATTAAAAAATATCAGGTAGACTTTACCTTGTTTGTTTTAGTTTATCTTAGCTGTTAAATGTAGGTATAATTTACCCAAATATACAGGATATGATCTACTCACTCAAACTGAGGGAACATTTTGACCTCAATTTTTTTTGAGTAGATTCTATAGGTTGTTTTTTTATGGTAAAGCTTCATTGTTAAACACTTCACTTATATATATGAATTTGTATTGAATTGCAATTCTGCTTCCTTTAATTCAATTCGAATTGTAATTCTACATCCTGTTTTTGACACCTAAATTCCAATTAAATTCTTGAATTTGAATTGGAGTCATTCTCAACTCAATTCGGAATTGTGCACAAGCCTGGTGTAAGGACTTATAGTGTGTGTGTGTGTGATCACTCTAATATTTTTCATGAGGCTCTGAACAGGGTTTCTGCAGATTTTCAGAACTAAAATATTCAGAACTAAAACAAAAGCACTAAATTTGAGTTTAAAACCATAATAATACTATAAATCTGCCAGTGAAGTTAGAATTGTTTTCACTCTGAATTAAGACTCTTTTTCCTGGGCTTACTGATTTATTTTTAACTGGAACCAAAAACCTAAATGCTAAAACTGTCTGTTTTACTTCCTGTTTGAGCGTGTTACCACCTAACAGGTCGTATCAGTCTCACACCATACACAAGTACTCACACTCAGTGCTCAGTCGTGACTGTTTATTGGGTAAACAAAAGGTCAAAGGTCATCGTGCAGAGCAGTAACATACAGATACATGTGACGCTTGGGAAGTGCGACTACACACAGAGCTATGAAACAAAGAGCATCAACTTCCTGTCAATAAATACATGGGCTGCTGCTGCGGCTCAGCAGGGGTGATGATCCGGCACGCGCTTCCTGAAACACACACACAGACAGAGAGGGGTTAAAGACAGCAGCGGACACTCGTGACAGCAGCAGCAGTAGAGAGGGGTCACCTGGGAGCAGCTTTGATGATGTTGTCGACACGCAGGATCATCTCAGCCGCCTCGGCTGCGCTCAGCAGCACCTGTCTCTTCACCTGGAAGCTCTCGGTGATGCCCAGCGCCGCCATGTCTCCCACCGCGCCCTGGGTCATGTCTGCCAGCGCAGGGGTCAGAGGTCAGACTCACTCGGGATGATGTGTGTGTGTGTGTGTGTGTGTGTGTTTGAGGGTCTTACCCAGGCCGAAGGTGCTCTTGTTGTCCTGGTGAGCGGCTCTCAGCTGAGACACCAGCTCTGCGCTGTCATAGCCGGCGTTATCAGCGATGATGGTGGGCAGCTGCAACACACACAAACACACAGCGTCTTTACAACACACACCTGACACCCAAGAGGCCTGCGTGAGCTACATGTCACCCCTCTGTATATCAGCAGAAAAACAGTGTGTTACACAGGAAGTACGTCTGCACTCGCAGCCTTTACTAGCTTAGTTTTGAGCTGTTGTGAAGTCACTTGTTCAACATAATTTTGAATAAATCAAGTGAACGAGGGATGAGTTCATATGTGCTGCTGACGCATTAGTGTTTGTTCATGGACTGCTGGGTGTGTGTGTCGTACCATCCTTAGGGCTATAGCGAAGGACTCCATGGCCACGGCCTCTTTTCCTGGCGTGCGATTGGCCAGATCTGTCACAGCTTTAGCCATCAACATCTCAGAGCAGCCTGCAGCACACACACAGAGTGGTGAGTTTGTGTGTATGTGTGTGTGTGTGTGTGTGAGAGAGAGTGTCTATGAGTGTGTGTGTGTGTGTGTGTGAGAGGGAGGGAGTGTCTATGAGTGTATGTGTGTGTGTGAGAGAGAGAGTGTCTGAGTGTGCGTGTGTGTGTCTATGAGTGTGTGTGAGAGTGTCTATGTGAGAGAGCGTGTCTATGAGTATGTGTGTGTGAGAGAGAGTGTCTATGAGAGTGTGTGTGTGAGAGAGTGTCTGAGTGTGCGTGTGTGTGTCTATGTGTGTGTGTGAGAGAGTGTCTATGAGAGTGTGTGTGTGTGTGAGAGAGTGTCTATGAGAGTGTGTGTGTGTGTGAGAGAGAGTGTCTATGAGAGTGTGTGTGTGTGTGTGAGAGTGTCTGAGTGTGCGTGTGTGTGAGAGTGTCTGAGTGTGCGTGTGTGTGTCTGAGTGTGTGTGAGAGAATGTCTATGAGAGTGTGTGTGAGTGTGTGTGTGTGTGTGAGAGAGTGTGTCTATGAGAGTGTGTGTGTGTGAGAGAGAGAGTGTCTATGAGTGAGCGCGTGTGTGTGAGAGAGAGTGTCTATGAGTGAGCGCGTGTGTGTGAGAGAGAGTGTCTATGTGTGTGAGAGTGTCTATGAGAGTGTGTGTGTGAGAGAGAGTGTCTATGAGAGTGTGTGTGTGTGTGAGAGAGAGTGTCTATGAGAGTGTGTGTGTGTGTGTGAGAGAGAGTGTCTATGAGAGTGTGTGTGTGTGAGAGTGTCTGAGTGTGCGTGTGTGTGTCTGAGTGTGCGTGAGAGAATGTCTATGAGAGTGTGTGTGAGTGTGTGTCTGTGAGAGAGTGTGTCTATGAGTGTGTGTGTGAGAGAGAGAGTGTCTATGAGTGAGCGCGTGTGTGTGAGAGAGAGTGTCTATGAGTGAGCGCGTGTCTATGAGAGTGTGTGTGTGTGTGTGTGAGAGTGTCTATGAGAGTGTGTGTGTGAGAGAGAGTGTCTATGAGAGTGTGTGTGTGAGAGAGAGTGTCTATGAGAGTGTGTGTGTGTGAGAGAGAGTGTCTATGTGTGTGAGTGTCTATGAGAGTGTGTGTGTGTGAGAGAGTGTCTATGAGAGTGTGTGTGTGAGAGAGTGTCTATGAGAGTGTGTGTGTGTGTGTGAGAGAGTGTCTATGTGAGAGCGTGTCTATGAGTATGTGTGTGTGAGAGAGTGTCTATGAGAGTGTGTGTGTGAGAGAGAGAGAGTGTCTATGAGAGTGTGTGTGTGAGAGAGAGTGTCTATGAGAGTGTGTGTGTGAGAGAGAGAGTGTCTATGAGAGTGTGTGTGTGTGTGAGAGAGTGTCTATGAGAGTGTGTGTGTGTGTGAGAGAGTGTCTGTGAGAGTGTGTGTGTGTGTGTGAGAGTGTCTATGAGAGTGTGTGTGTGTGAGAGAGAGTGTCTATGAGAGTGTGTGTGAGAGTGTCTATGAGAGAGTGTGTGTGTGTGTGTGTGAGAGAGAGTGTCTATGAGTGAGCGCGTGTGTGAGTGTGTGAGAGAGAGTGTCTATGAGTGAGCGCGTGTGTGAGTGTGTGAGAGAGAGTGTCTATGAGAGTGTGTGTGTGTGTGTGTGAGAGAGTGTCTATGAGAGTGTGTGTGTGTGTGAGAGAGTGTCTATGAGAGTGTGTGTGTGTGTGAGAGAGTGTCTATGAGAGTGTGTGTGAGAGAGTGTCTATGAGAGAGTGTGTGTGTGTGTGTGTGAGAGAGAGTGTCTATGTGTGAGAGAGTGTCTATGAGAGTGTGTGTGTGGGTGTGTGTGTGTGTGTGAGTGTCTATGAGAGTGTGTGTGTGTGAGTGTCTATGAGAGTGTGTGTGTGTGTGAGAGTGTGTGTGTGTGTGTGTGTGTGAGAGAGTGTCTGTGTGTGTGTGTGTGAGAGAGTGTCTATGAGAGTGTGTGTGTGAGAGAGTGTCTATGAGAGTGTGTGTGTGAGAGAGTGTCTATGAGAGTGTGTGTTTGTGTGTGAGAGAGTGTCTATGAGAGTGTGTGTGTGAGAGAGAGTGTCTATGAGAGTGTGTGTGTGAGAGAGAGTGTATGAGAGTGTGTGTGTGAGAGAGAGTGTCTATGAGAGTCTGTGTGAGAGGGAGTGTCTATGAGTGAGCGCGTGTGTGAGAACCTCGCCCGCTTCTCTTCTTCAGCAGTTTGTGTCTTGGCCACAAATAATAATGTTTGTATTAGCGTTAACGATACTTTAGCATTAAATGTAACTTCCTCTCTTAAGGGTACGTTCACATGAAACGTCTAAAAACGGGAGGCGCGTCACTTCCTCCACCAATTTCAAAGCGCTTGGGTGCGCGCTTCTGTAACGTCTGCTGTTACTAGGCAACCATAAGGCGCTGTCAGTTACAGAATCATTTCTGCATTTGATTTTAAACCGCGCGGCTCCATTGAAAGTAAAGAGCTTCCGCGCGCAAACCGCGCTGCACGTGAAAGGCCCCTAAAGGGGGTCGCACACCGGACGAGAAGTGCAGCGCCGGGCCGCGTCTAGGACAGCTCGAAGTATCGCACACCAGACGCGCACATTCTATACGCGCATTTTCAATTTCGAATCAAGTTCTGAGCTACAAGATGGGTGAGTTTTAACTTCATTTAATATTATTTTAAATATATTATTTTAATTGATAATAGCTGAGTTTTTGAACGTTAATCAATGAAAATAATCTGTGTTATGAGAAGTCTGTTATTGTTTTGTTGGATCTGTTGTCTAGGTTACTGTGTTACATAGTAGCCATATTGTTTAGCAACGTTAGCTAACTTTATAAGCCAGCCTGAGTGAAAACGTAACAGTATTTGGTATTTTGGTATAATTAACAAGGATTTGAAACAAATATGATGTTATTTAATATATAAACAATGCAGGCGGCGCTCTTTGGCGCGGCAGGAATTTGAACAGCGTCCTGAGTCGTAACCGGGCTCCGCAGACAGACGCCGAATTGCGCCGCCGGTGTGCGTACACCCATAGAAAACAATGTGTTCGAATTTTAAAAACATGGCGCTGCGCTTCTCGTCCGGTGTGCGACCCCCTTAAGCCTTTGGTGACACATAAACCACCAAATTAAACAGTGGATCTGTCCCCTGTCGTCTCCTCCCACACAGATTGTCGAACACGGGACGCTCAGCTTTCACAATTTGAAATGACTCAAATCCACTTTATATTAAGTTTCAATAAATACCATCCAAAACTGACTTTTCCAAGCACTTTCTTACCGCTGCTGGCATACAGTAGCTTCCTCGAGCAAATCGTGCAGAAACAAGCTCCGGGCTCTCTCCGTTTCTTGCACCAACTGCCAAAATGCTCGCCATTTCTACTTTATTCAATCCACGCCCAGCGACATTTATTTCTTTATCCTTTAGTCCTTTATCATAAACTTGCGCTTTTTTTTTCTCCGACAACGCTTACATGACATTGACGTATGGTTGTCAATCACACAGTGTTGCAAGGACCCGCCCTTCTCTGCTTCTGATAGGCTTGTAACGTTAGTTAAAGCTGCGTTCCCCTCATATGATATGGTACATAATATAAATTGGCTCGAAAATATTAAACCGCATGCGCATTTTTTTATTTTTTTCCTTCACGGCAGCACGCCGGAGATCCGGCACGGTGCCGGAATACTTTAAGCCCTGTGTGTGTGTGTGTGTGTGTGTGAGAGAGAGAGAGAGAGTGAGTGTCTATGAGTGTGTGAGTGAGTGTGTGTCACCTCCTCCGAAGACGGTGCGTGTCTCTTTGACAGTCTGAGCCAGTACACACAGGGCATCGTGCAGCGAGCGCTCGGCCTCGTCCAGGATCTGCTGTGTGGCTCCGCGCAGGACGATGGTGCAGGCCTCACCTGAGCACACAGACACACCCTTCATCATCATCTCTGATACACACAGCTCGACACAAACGGCCGGAGCATGATAAAGAAGGGCCCTCGGCACTCACCCATGTCCACTCCTGAGAAGTGTATGAGGGTGTCCTCTCCGATCATGACCTCCTCGATCAGCTTGCAGTGGCCGAGCTTCACCAGCTCAGGGTGGTCAAAGGTGGAGGTGATCTCACCGCCTGAGCGACACACACACACACAGCAGCTCAAATAACGACTGAACATCAGCACTTTTCATGTGCAAGGCATGCTGGGATGCGGTTGTGTACCTGTGACGAGAGCCAGGCGCTCGACTCCCGCGAAGTCGGCGTGTTCGATGGCCATGACGCCGGCGGCCGCAAACAGCTGCTCGGGGTAGTTATAGATCAGCTGCCTGAGGACGAGCACAGCAGCAGGGTCACATGACATGACCTCACACACACACACACACACAGGTGACAGCAGCGCACCTGTTGATGAAGCAGTTGATGCCGTGTTTGAGGATGTTCTCCACCTTCTCCTTCATCTTCTCCTTCTCGGCTGACTCGATCTCGGCTACTTTAGCGGTGGAGTCCACGCGCACTCTGGAGCCGAAGATCTGCACACACGCTAGCATTAGCTTACAGCCGTCCTCACACACAAACACACACACGCTCGTCCTCGCTCAGAGACCACTGCACCTTGATCTTGTCTGTGTCCATGCCGGTGTTGGCGATCAGGATGTTGGCGTTCTCGATCCTCTTGGGCTGGTTCACACCGATCCTCTTGTCCAGCAGGAAACCTGAAGACGCGCTAACATTAGCTCTCGCTAGCTTCACTAAAACACACTGTTACACTGTGCCTTGTGTGTGTGTGTGCTCAGACCTTCGTCCAGGTAGGAGTCGGTCAGGCTGCCGCCCAGCTTCTTGATGACGTGGATGGCCTCCAGGTTGCCGGATCCCTTGAGTCTGAGCACGGCCTCGACGGAGAGGCGGGAGAAGTGGTCCTTGTGGTGCGTCAGCAGCTTGGAGGAGAGCGTGGTGCGAGCGATGTTCATCAGGTCCTGCTGGAACCGCTGCTCGTCGTCCCTGCGGAGGGAGGCGCTGACCTTTAACCTCTGACAGGCGCTCACACAGACACACACACACACACAGAGAGAGAGGAGCTCGGCTCGTTACCCATGATCCACGGCGGCCTCCCGCAGCGCATCGCGGGCCACCTGCGTGGCCTTCCTCCAGCCGGAGATGATGATCTGAGGGTGGATCTTCTTGGCGATCAGCAGCTCAGCTTCCTGCAGCACAAGAGCGAGTCATTAGACAGCAGCGAGGAGAGCCGCTGTGAGGAGGAGGAGGAGCAGCTCGTACCCGCAGCAGCTCGGCCGCCAGCACCGTCACCGACGTCGTCCCGTCGCCCACCTCGTCATCCTGCACCTTCGACATGTCTGCGGAGAACAGAGCGCGTGAACAAACTGAGGAGCGTCATCAATCATCAGACGTTTGACCCTGATGACCTCGCCTCTGATCAACTGACCCACAAGCACTTTGGCGGCCGGGTTGTCCACTCCGATGGCCTTCAGGATGGTGGCCCCGTCGTTGGTGACCGTCACATTGCTGTCCTTGCCGCCGCCCAGCAGGATCTTGTCCTGTGGAGTCAGAGGTCAGGGGTTATGGTGATGAGTGTGTGTGTGTGTGTGAGCTGTGAGTGCGAGTCGTACCATGCCCTTGGGTCCCAGAGTGCTCTTCACCAGATCCCCGATAGCGATGGCGCCGATGAAGGACGACTGAGAAAGAGAGAGACAGTCAGAGTCAGATGATGAGGGGTCACGACCTCTGAGAGAGAGAGAGAGAAACATCACTCACCAGACGCGCCGTCTCGGCCTTCTCCTCGTCTGCACCGTGCCTGAAGATACTGACCGGAGCCATCGATAAAGACGCCTGCACAGACAAACATTATCAGGCGTCTGATCACATAGAGCAGTGGTTCCCAAACTTGTTCTGCTGGGACCCCTTTTGCAGAATTACTAAAATTCAAGCCCCCCCGATTTGCAAATAACCATAAACGCAACTTCTTTGAAATGTAATTATTAAAATTCAATGCCTGCCAGCATACTAAACACAAAAGGAACTAGTCAGTTTTGGAGTAAAACATTAAAAACATAGAAATGACTATGCATTTTTTTATATGTAACAGCATTTATCGTTTTGTTTTTTTTAAACAGATTTTCAAACCGGCCCAAAAATCAACATTTCTGAACTTTAGGGTTTAGACTTATTCACTTCTTTATTCACTGTCTTCACGGTCTTATATCACCCTGAAAACATTTCTTTTTACATAAAAATCTAGAGATTTTTGGCCGAAACTGAAAAACTTATTGTTTATTATTTTATTTAACAATATAGTCATTTTGTAAGACTTTTAATTTAACTATTTTACTGATACTGAAAAAAAAAAATCACAATAAATATTTTATAAAATAACCACGTTTATTGAAAGTAACAATAAAATTGGACAGAAAATATATTAAATATCAATATATTATTTTTATTCAGTTCGATGAAACAGAATCAGATATAATTTGACTAATCATTAAAATAAAGTGTAATCCTACAAAACTATTGTTATCGGAGCATACGGTCACGAGAGGGTACTGTAGCATTATTTTACCAGCAGGAGCCTGCTACAGCATGTAACAGCACAGTATGCGGCGCAATTGAAACAGGAACAAGTATATATAGATATAGTTTTTGCCGGCGTGTTATTTGAGCGGACTTTGTTTTTCCTTTGATCATAAGCGGTACACGAGTGGATCATTCATACGAGCCGTGAGCAGCTCAACTGAGTGCACTCTATACTGAGCAGTGCGTCACACACTGAGCAGTGCGCGCGCCTTTACTGTCGGCTGGCGCGCAGATATTTTCGGCCGTTATTTGTTTCGGATCTCTATAAAATCGTCTGACTGTACACCAGCCTTGCCGCGCCCCCGAGTTTGGGAACCACTGACATAGAGAAACATCAGGGGTGGAGCAATACAGCGATTCTGGTGTTCTCCGAGCTCTCTAGAAAGGATTCTGAGCTCGGGTCTTAACAGCAGGTGGCGCTCCAGGCTAGTTTAACAGCAAAAAGACCACTGGAGCGGCAAACTGTATTATAGCTGTATTATGAAACAAGCTTATAGCTTTAACACTGGTTTACTGATTTCACTTTACTCTCCATCTCTTGTAAAATGTACAAAAAAGCTTGAGGTTTGACAAAACGGTATGAAGCGAATGTTAAAATCGGCGCTGACTCCGCCCTCCTGAGAGAAAACACTAGAAACTCGCTCCGAGCCGCTTCACAGCCGGCACAAACACAGCAACTGCGGCGTATGCGCACATTAACACACACATACACATACACACACAGAGAGAGAGAGAGAAACACACTCATATACATTGATATACACACGAAACTGATGAAGCCGGCCGGGCGCGTGGAGCGCACAAAGCCTCGCGCGCAGCCGGAGCAAAGCGCGACCCCGGGCCGGAACAAAGCTGCTGAATCTCCCTCACACACACACATACACGCGTCTCTCAATCACCACGCGAGCATTAAAACACGATTTAAACACTTCAGCGCTCACCATGATGAGGATAGGATGTGCTGAAGAGACGCGCACGCGACCGGAAGAGAGGAGAGCGAAAGATCAACCGCTTCCTGTGACGCCCTTTCGCTCGAACACACTTCAACTTAAGAGTCTCTGCGACTCTACGCATTTAAAAGTCAACTAGTAATACATTATTTCCCAATAATAACTACACAAGCTTGCTCTCGTGATATTCATTTAGGAACTCGCGGAGCTCTAAACAAATGCAGCTCATGTTGGTGTATCGTGACTTTTATCTACGCAATAGACGCACAAATGTGTCTTTTTTTTTTTACTTAAAGATTTGTTTGGGAAAACTACTGACATATAAAGATAAAGTAGCCAGTTTAGTTGGTTCTCAACTGTATCTGACAATTAAAACCAAACGTATCTTTTCATGAGATGAACCAACATTATAATTGGTTTTGGGTTTTTGATTGCACCCAAGTTTTATAGCGGGTCTTAAAAGTCCTCATGGCTCCAGTAATATTGACTCTGAGGTTACTGATCAACAGTTTGAGAAGGTGAGGCCGAACACACAACACTTTTTGAAGCGCCTGCGTGTTGTAGGCGGCCGTTTTTGACAGCAGCAGATGTTCAATGTCATGTGTGTGCTCGTAGTGGAGCTGCTGCACTACATTACCCACGATGCATCAGTGCAGGCGGCGGTTTCACCTGTTGGTCCAGGTGGAGGAGGAAGGTGTGAGCTGCAGAGAGCCGACCGGAGCGAAGCAGAGCAGAGCAGAGCATGGGCTCCTGATCGACGCACTCATGGAGCCAGAGGACCCTCAGGACCCCAACTCCTTCGACTTCCTCTTCAAGATCATCCTCATCGGAGACTCCAACGTGGGCAAGACCTGCCTGGTGCAGAGCTTCAAGAGCGGCCTGTTCTCCGAGGCGCAGCAGAACACCATCGGTGTGGACTTCACCGTCCGCACGCTCTCCATCGACGGCCGCAGGGTCAAGGTCAGAGGTCACCGCCGCTCTTCTTCATCTGATGTGTGTATGTGTGAAGTTTAGTTTAGTTTAGTTTGATTGTCCAGCTGCACGTGCCACTCTACACTGAACCGGTTCAAGCAGCAGAACTGGATCAGCAGGTCGGTCCTCTACACGCTCAAACAGGAAGTAATGATCCTGATAAACACGCTGCTTCCTGCAGCACTGATAAACATAAGCTGTGTGTTTGTTTATGTGTGTGTGATATTAAACAGTACACGAGTCACACAATAGAGCTCTTCACCAAAACGGAAATAAACTAAAATAAACGTATAAATGCAAAGGCTGCGTTTAAAAAGCACACTGCATCCTATTCATACTACTGCTGCAGTATGTTTACTGTGTACACTGAATACCTGGACAACTCGAGCTTCCATTTCCTCTTTAATAAAAGGACAGGAAGTGATGTTTATCTTGATCAAACTGAAAAGCAGTGTCACGTTTTACACAAATCTGAAATGTAGACAGTAAAAATGAAGTATGAAGTGTTTGTGGGGAGATTATGCAGGTTTCAAGTGTGCTTATAGAGATTGTAGTACACTGCAGTATTCAATGAAGTATGTAGTGAACACTGTGAGGTAGATATAATGTACACTGCAAAATGTAGTATATAGTGTACAAGTAGTAGCAGACTGTAAATATATATATGTATATATATATATAGTAAGCAGTGTGTTATAACGATATGTAGTGTACAGAACACTTTGTTCAGTGTGCAGCATATAGTATAGTGTTAAATAGTCAGTGCACTGCTCTCATGCCCATGTAATGTAAAAGTAGCTGTTTGCAGTATGTAGTATACATACTTTACACAGTAGTGTACATTATTCGTAGTATATACTCAGTAGAAGGCTGAATGAAGTGTACAGTGTTACGTAATGCAGTACATAGCGTATACTGAGCACAAATCAGTACGCAGTGCTCAACTTATACAAAACCCTCGCAGCAGCAGAATTATAATAAATTATAGTAAACTGGAGGATTTATAGAGCCGGTGAGGGCTGAAACGCCCCAGTCTTGTGAAAAGAGTCAAGTATGCAGTGTTTAGTACGCAATGTACTGTATTAAGTACACAGCGTTCATTAGTGTGCAGTATTTAGTATACAGTGTTTAATAGTGTGCAGTATTTAGTATGCAGTGTTCATTAGTGTGCAGTATTTAGTATAGTGTTTAATAGTGTGCAGTATTTAGTATGCAGTGTTTAATAGAGTGCATATAGTATGCAGTGTTGAATAGTGTGCAGTATTTAGTATGCAGTGTTCATTACAGTGTGCAGTATTTAGTATAGTGCTTAATACAATATGGAGTATGTAGTGTGCTTGTCTTGTTAGCATCACAGTATTACAATATTGTAGTTATGACAGGTTTATTTAGCATGCATTGTGCAGTATGTTTAGTACTCAGTATGGAGTGTACAGTATGCAGTATAGTGTTCAGGCTGCATGCATACCTATCAGCTGAGCTCCCACACACAGAGCACAATGTAACCTTTATTCAGCTGTGGTGTGTCTCAGAGCGGTGATCAGTGTGTGTGTGTGTGTGTGTGTGAGCAGATGCAGGTGTGGGACACGGCGGGACAGGAGCGTTTCCGCACCATCACTCAGAGCTACTACCGCAGCGCTCACGGGGCCCTGATCACGTACGACATCAGCCGGAGGGCCAGCTTCGACTCGGTGCAGCGCTGGCTCCACGAGCTCCACCGCTTCGGGGCCGCCAACGTGCTGACCGCCCTCATAGGTGACCCCCTCACACATACACGCCTTCATCATGTGTAGCGCCGCACAGGTAATAACTCTCGTGATTGTGTGTCGTCAGGGAACAAGCGCGACCTGGAGGCGCAGCGCGAGGTGCTGTTCTCGGAGGCCTGTAAGCTAGCGGAGGAGCAGGGCATGCTAGCGGCGCTGGAGACGTCAGCGCGGGAGCAGCGGAGTGTGGAGGAGGCCTTCGTCCTGATGGCGCGACAGCTGCTGCAGCAGAACGGCCTGAGAGTCACGCCGGACGCCGACGACCACGTGCTGCTGCGCACCAACTCTCGCGCCGTCGTCAGCGGAGCGCCGCTAGCGCCCGGCGAGAAGCAGCAGTCCTGCCAGTGCTGAGGGCCGCGCACACACCGCTTCGCCGCGCTGGACGGACCCTTACGACTTGCACATGAGCGCCGCGTTTTTGGTTATGTAGCTTTATTAGGACAGGAAGTGGGTGGGACCGGGATATGGACTCGAACTTATGACGCTCGGAAGCACAACGACGCTAAACTGAATGTTGCGTTTTTTATTTCAACTTTTACACATAGTTGACCAATCAGGAGACCCTGGAGGCGGGGCAAGAGTTCCAAGCTTTTGTTTACAGTAGCAAGTCCGTATGGCTTTTTGCGTCAGCTTTATCCGAGCTCTGTGTGAGCGGCCCCTGGCAGTGCTTCCTGTGAATAAATGAAGTCACGCTGAAGAAAACAATCCCAGCACATCTGAAGAGTTTATGAAGCGTCAACAGACTCTATTTATTGAACAGCTCTGCTGTAGCGAGCGTTAATGTGATGTCTATACAGTGACTTTATTTGCACCTCCACTGAATGTATGTTGATTTGAGGATGTAGTTTGGGTGGTGCGGTGACCTCGTTTTGCACAGGTGTGGATGAAGATCTCTGTAAACCGTGGAGGTTCCTGTCAAACCCAGAGGAAGTGACTTGAAGACCAGGCGTGTGTTGATGCGCATTATAAAATATTGCATAAGGAACTATTCTAATAAAAGTGTATAAAGAAATGGTTCAAGGATCAACTGTTTTACCCGGTTAGAAAAAGAGTGCATTCTTAGTGATATTTCGAGCCAGTTAAACAGGAAGTGATTCATTGGATGGAAAAGCAAATGTTTTACGCAATATTCCAATGTGGCTTATTTTCAGTTTATTTCCACTGTATTGATTTTGGGCTACAAGTGCTGATGTGATTCGACATATATTACAATAAATCCATCGTTGTTTGTGTTTAATGAAGACCCCCGTCAGGGTTTGAATGTGTGTGTATCAAAAACTACAGGATGTATATTTTGCAATACTACCGATTGTACTGTATTTCTGATCCAATAAAAAGCAGGATCTTTTAAATGAATGGAGCAGGACAGCAGCGCTGCACGAACAGAACAAGCGTTTAATAAAGGAACACAAGCGGAACACAAGGTTTAAAACGGGATAAAACTGCGCTGTGTGTCAGACCAGCCTGAGCTTGAGCATGGTCCTCCAGCGGTCCTTCAGGTTGACCGCCGTGCGTCCTCTGAAGGGGAAGGACGAGCGGATCTTCTCCCAGTGTCCCGCGCCGAAGCGCCGCACGCCCTCCTTCAGCCACTCTGACTCCTGCACCGTCCACATCTGACACACACACACGTGTTAGAGCGCGCTCACACACACACAGGAGCAGTGGACGCACACACACTCACCTTCCTGCTGGACTTCTTACTGGAGGGGCCTGAAACTGAGACAGGAGCAGAAACATGAGTGTGTGATAATAGTATAGTCGGCGTGGAAGCTGACGTTATCAGGCTACTTCCACTGCATGATTAGAATACAGTGACAATCAAATGACAGAGTATCTCTCTCTCAGTGTGTGTACCTGATGAGGTGCTGAACAGGGACTCCTCGTCGCTCCAGTTCTCGGGCGTCCCGGACACGTCCTGCCATCGGGCCCTGACACACACACACACACACACACACAGGGTCAGTCCGTGTCTCTCACACACATACAGACTCACAGAGACACACACACACACCTCCTTCTCTTGCTGTGCGCTCCTCCTCCAGAGGACGGGGAGCTGCTTCGGTGAGAGCGGTGCGTCTGCGGAGCAGGAGACGAGCTGTGATCCTCTGATTCACTGGACATGATCCTGAGGAGAACACACACAGAGAGAGAGAGAGAGCGCTGTGTCACACAGGCCGTCAGAGCTGTGAGGAAGAGGTGGTGGCGTACGGTCACACACACACACACACACCTGTTCGGCTCCTGAGTGTCTGAGGGTCCGGGACGAGCCGGAGTCGAGTGCTGGACATGAGAGCCTTCCTCCTGCACCTCCATCACACACTCACTGAAACACAGTCAGCCGTTCAGTTCAACACACACGTCTTCGGTCAGATGGCTGAAAATAAAAATGTCGAGCGAGCGAGCACCTGCTCTGGTTCTGTGTGTCTCTGTCGGACGCAGGGCTGCTGGGACCAGCAGGAGTCGAGACCGGAGCGGATTCAGACGCACTGAAACACACACAGCAGAGGTGAAGACGTCGCATACTTGTGAAATATCTCCATCAGAGACACCAAATGTATCCCTCGTCTCACCTGCGATCGCTCTTCTTCTGCCGTTTGTGTCCGGACGAGCGTCTGCTGGACGCAGGAGGAGACCCGGCGGGACCCTCGGACTCCACATCACTGGAGAGGACGATGCTGCAGGACACACAGATCCCTCAGTGACTCGTGTGTGTGTGTGTGTGTTTGATGAGGACGTTCAGTCAGAGACGCACCTGCTCGGTCTCGGAGTGTCTGAGCGTTTGGCGGCTGGAGATCTGCTGCTGCTGCTGGGACGAGCCGGAGACGAGGAGCACTGCACCTCCATCAGCACACACTCGGACTCACTGAAACACACACACATGCAAGACAAGTCTCAGTCAGCGTAACACAGAACATGCAGCAGCTACTCGCTGAGCGTTAATGAAGTCTCTCTCTCATAGATCTTCAGATCTGTTAGTACACTAGTGCTCAGACGGCTTTCGGGAAGTGTCGCTCTGTCAGTGTTGTTCCTCATTCGCTCTTACAGACACTGCTTTATTAGACATTATACAGCCATAGCAACGAATACACACAGGGTAAATATGAACACGCGAATCATCAGCTCAAACGCTCTCACCTGGGATCGCTCTTCTTCTGCTGTTTGTGTCTGGACGAGCGTCTGCTGGATGCAGGAGGAGACCCGGCGGGACCCTCAGACTCCACATCACTGGACAGGACGACGCTGCGGGACACACAGAGCGTCACTGACCGAAGCTTCTCAAAGAGCCAAACACAGGATACACAACCAGGACTGGGAATCAGTCCCAGAAAGAATTTATTCAACAGGCTGAAGCCGATTCGGTCACTGACATGTGGACGTACCTCTTCTGTTTGTGCGTGTCTGAACGTCTGCTGCGATGAACAGGAGAGCGGAGCTGAGAGGATGAACTCTCACTGAAACACACACACACACACACACACACACACATCAACTACAGACGCATCTGTGCAGAAATACTAGTAATGGATAGAGGTGTGACGGGACACTGTGTTCACAAGATTGAGACCAGATTTTAAACAAAAAACGTGGCTGCATTTTGTAATCGTCTTTTTTGAAATGAAACATTTTTAAATCGCATGCAGTAAAAACACTGAAAAAGATTCTGCCACAAAATGACAGGCAAGTAATCAACAATAAATAACAAAAAATGTATACAGTATAAATAAACAAAAACAAATACTCACAAATATTCCTTTAAAAGCAGGGCAAGTGATTTTAGGTCATAGGTTAACGTTTCAGCAGCAAAATCATTCCAGAACTTCACGACACGAGTAAGCGCCACCAATTAGTGATACATTTTGTTATTGTTGTTGTGTATTTAGAAAACTTAAAGTATTTTCTTGTTGCTGTCGATATGTATTTGAATATTGTTCATGTTTATATTTGACTTTATACTGCACTTTGTATATTGTCCGTTTTTGAAAGAGGGCAAAAATAAGTGTTCTTTGTTCAAAATAAATGTGGTGTTTTGACTGTGAAAGGGTTAAGTCTGGGTTAAGCATCATACCACTATAGAGAGGATATCGCGTCACATGTCTTTAGACAGCAGGGACGTTTCAGCCAGAGCAACGGGGGCTCTCACGCACAGGATGCCCACGTCCTGAAGTTCTTCCTGGGCCTTGAACATTTCAGTGGTGTTGCTGTCTATACACATGATGACACTTCTCCATCTCAGTCTAATTTGACAGGTGACTGCAGACGGATGCGTGTGAGAACGCACCTGTCGTGTGTGTCAGGAGGAGGAGGGCTGCTGGGACGCGTCTGGAGCACAGGATCGGGGTCGCTGGGAACCATGATCCTGAAACACACACACACACACAGGCTTCAGAGGATGCTGAAAACAGCCGAGTAGAATTACTTCCAGGTTTCTTTGAGGATTAGAAAGTTCACCCCTAAAGGGCGAGTGACCTGTGAGGAGAGCTGATCTGAGTCTCCTCCTCCATCGGACCGGCGTCCCGCTCCTCCTCTTCACTGATCTGGCTGTCATCCTCCTGCACCAGGCGTGAGATGGTCATGCCGGCGTAGGGCTGCTGCTGGCCGTCTCTCTCCGGGTCCTGGGTCTCGGACAGGGCCAGGTGCAGCTCAGGCTCGGGCTCGTCCTGTAGCTCCTGCTGCAGCTGTGTGAAGGACACGCTCACGCCGTAGCGCTCTCGGAGCACGCCGTACACCTGCTGCAGGCCGCGCAGACTGAGACGAGCCGCAGACACAGCCCTGACACACACACACAGAGAGAAAGACATATAAATACATATATAGGTGTGTGTGTGTGTGAGCAGTGCTGCGAGTGTATACCCATGATCCTCAGCGGCTGTGGCTGTGCTGCTCTTCTGCTTGACCTGCGACGAGGTCACGATCTCAGATCTGACGCCGTGATGTCCGGAGCGCTTCAGCATCTGCACACACACACACACACACACACACACTCAGTGAGGAGAGAGGCTCTCTAAAGGCCGGTCTGAGGGTGAGCGGGGCGGGCGGCACCTGCAGGAGGAAGGGCTCGGGGACGCGGTACAGCCGCTCGATGAAGTCCAGCATGTCCTGCTTGAAGTCAGCGAAGGAGCTGAGCTGCAGCACCGAGTGAGACGAGCGCCGCCGCCGGATCAGGTTCATCAGCAGCTTCCTCTGAGCACAGAGAGACGCGTCACACACCACATACAAGATCATCACAACATGACGTCCATGATGAGATACTCATGATGAGTTATTAAGGAAAACATACATTTGTGAAATTTGGCCATGAAAAGAAAAAAAAAGTTGATAAAACAAGAAGAGTGGGTCTGTTTATCTGCAGAGTCTTTAACAAAGCCCAACAGAACATCTTTCCATCGTAAGGTAAAGTATTCGTCAACATTTCCAGCAATAAAATCAGCCAGAAGAAGAACACATAAGAGCAGAGTCTCTGCCTTACATCAATATGTTCTTAAACTTTGTTAAGTAAAGTTTAGCAGGGTATATTCTACGAAGGAGTCTAAAAGATATCTCTCTAACTTTGTTTAATTGGGCATTAGCCAGACCTTTTTCCAATCCACATCACTAACAAACTGATTCCAGTATGATATCGCATTTGGTTTTGAAGCAATTTCTCTCTGCAAAAGAGCTTTAACTGACCGGTTACTATGGTGACATGAAAATCATATTTGACCTATGATAGGGGAGTGATCAGGTGAGAGTTGTGGGGATTGTTGATAGTTTAATCTTTTATTCTGTTCGAACATATTCTAGGAGAGATTGCACCAAAAACAACTGCTCACTCCTTTGGTGGTATGGGAATATTATATTTAGTTAAGAATTCCTCAGATGTAAGCAGAAGATCATCACAATTAAATACCAAAACGATGTTATTTAGAAACCACTTTTCAAAATAAATTGATTTTTGTTTATATAAAATATGAAGCAGAACTGTGTGACAAGAGTCCTAATCCAGCTGATTTTATAAGTATGGTTAACTGTAGAGAAGTCCAGGAAGTCGAGACCACCATTTTCATATGAGTTCATGAAGACTGTTTTCCTTATATAACGTATTCTATTCTTCCCAGACAAAATTGAATAACATTTTACCCACCTCCTTTGTGTAAGTTAGACGGGATATACCTTCAAAACTCTTCCTCTTAATGAGAAATCTCTTAAAAGCCATTGATTTAACTTCCTCTGAGTTTTTTTTGGATAATAGGATTAAAATTGAATGAACTTCTTTTTTTGTTGATCCTTACTTATTATAATTCCTATAAGTCTTTCTTGACTGGAACGTTACAAGAAGAAGCCACATTTAAATAGACCCCAGCTGCTTTAAGTGCTGTGGGGATCTGACTGAAGAGTCGTATCATCTGCTAACTGTGTTATAGTAAGTTCTCGATCAATAACAGTCATCCCTGCCTTTAACATCATTAGCAAGAAGTTATCAAAAATAAATATGGTGGAGCAGGTCTAATCCCTCCGGATAAATTAAATCTAGTAGACGTGCCGCCCAACAGTTTTACTGAGCTGTTACTCTTCTTGTAGAGAGTTTTAATAGCACTTGTGAAGAAATTAACAAAACCACATTTATTAAGTGACTCAAAAATAAATTGATGCTCTACCGAGCCTAGCGCCTCACAAATATCAAGAAAGAGAAGAAAACCATTACCTTCACTGAATTCAGGATCATCTCAAATATCTAAAACGAGTCTTATATTGTTTGTAATATGCCTGTTACTAATAAATCCAGATTGAGTTTCTTCTATAATTGAATCTAATATACCTTTAAGGCTTTTAGCAAATATTAAGGCATATACTTTGTAATCATTATTAGAGGAAACTAATTTGGACGCCAATGGACGAGGAAAAGTAGACCTTTAATTGGTTTGGGAATTAGTGTAATTAAACCTTGAGTCAAGGTGGGAGGAAGGTGCGGGTTATTCATGCTTCATCAATAAACTATTAAAGCATCTGTACCGGGTGATTTACTGTGTTTCAGGAGATTAATTGCCTTTATCACTTCCTCAACAGAAATCTAGAATGTAGAATTTGGTCTGTAGAATCCAAAAAAAGCATCCGATGCAACTTGAGAAAAATTGGATGCATATATTCTCTTAGAAAATTCACAATAATGATTAGAAATGAATCTGTGTTCCTTAGTTACAATCCCATTCACATTTAATTGACTTATGTTATTATGAATATTTCTAAATTGAAGAAATATTGTGAATCTTGTGCGTCTCCTGCACCTTCATCTTTTCTTCAGTACAACTCATCTAGTTTGATTTGTAAGGCCGATGACAGTCATTTCTCCTCATCTAATAGATTCTCTGGACTTTTATTTGCCAATTTAGTCATTTCAACAGTAACATCGGTTTCTTCAGCTCTTCGGTGTTTAGTCATTTGGCTGCCGAATGACCTTCAAAATGTGTTGATCTCAATTTTCAGAAGTTCCCAATTTGAAAAATAAGCAATTTATCCCAAAACATGCATATTAATCTAGTGATCTCGTTTTTAACCTCATCATACATCAGCAATGAACTGTTGAGTTTCCAGCATGAGCCATTGATAAAAACAGGTTGTATTTGAAAATGTGATATTTATGTAAATAGTTGTATGATCTGTTAGTGGAGTAGAAGTAATGTTAACTACCACGGTAACCAAAAATCAATTCTGGATTGACAGGATCCTGCTTTATTACTCCAAGTAAAGGATTTTTGTTTGCCAGATTGAATTCATCCATGAAGTTATTTAAATTGTTGTTATTTATATTGGGCCGACCCGGTGGCCATTTATCAATTGCATTGGGAAGGGTTAGGAAGGACTTTATTTTCCCAATAAAGGTGTAAACCATGTCATCTCTTTCATGATGTGAATTGAAAAAAAACATTTATACTCAATAAGTTTCATTCTGTTCTATAATACACTTCAATCGAGGTCGACGCTACGGCTGGTGAGTCTTCATACGGAGAACATTAACACACCGTGAGGATGTGGGATTGCGTACTTGCTCAATTATAAACACATAAACGTATTTATTTCTGCATGTTCATATTTAAATGAGCCCCGATAAATGCAGGTCGTACTATTCCTCAATCGCTTCTTTATAAAGAGCATTGTTTTCTCAATACTTTTCCTATACCGCTGTGAAGGAAAGAGCACACAATCGATCATCCAGGCATCGATATCAATGGACAGCACCTGCTAAGAAGGTTTACCTTAAGCACCATCCTAAGGTATAGTTCGGAGAACACACGTAGGAAAGGTATAACTGTAGTGAAGCTGTACCTTTTGAGTCTTCGTAGTGGAGAACGCAGCCCAGACTGTTTGGGATTTAGCTGAAAGTCACACTAATTCCTTTCCTATTAAAGTTTGGTGCTGAGAGCTCGAGACATGTGACTATTCACTCCGCCTTCTTGCCGACTGATCTCCTGTGCTCAGAGTACGTGTGAGTTTTGTTCAGGTTGTGTGTGTGTGTGTGTGTGTGTGTGTGTGCTCACCTTCCCGGCTGAGTCAGCGGCGTCGCTGAAGTGTCTCAGCAGCACCTCCTCGGCCTTCTCGAACTCTCCGCTGCGGATACACACCATGATCAGCTGCACACACACACACACACACACACACAGAGCAGAGGAGGAGAGGTGTTCATACCGACCCACTCGTGTTTACTGTACGCTAACACATCATTAACGTAAAATGATCCGTCTTAGTTTACATGAATAAACTTAAATACATCATTCAAATGTGCATTATTGAAAAGAGAGCCTTCGGAGTGTAACGGCAAAGATAGCCAGCTTTACAAACTAAACACAGACGTGAAACTAAGCCTGCTTTTGTTTCACCTTCTCTTCATTCACTTTCCTTTAGGATGAAAAGCACCCATCATTCCCGCAGTATTGGAGTCACGTTTACTGCTGTGGCGAGTATAAACCACACACACACACACACACACACACACTATCACTCTCTTTCTCTCGGTCTGTCCAAGCTCTGTGAAGACACACACACACACACACAGTCTACTCACCGTCTCGACGATGACGTGCCGCACCAGCTCCTGCTCTCTCTCGGGGACGCTCATGTCCCGGCAGATGCTCTCCAGCACGCTAAGGGCCGACTCCAGAGGGGTCTGGGGCTCCTCGAACGTCAGATCTGCAGCACACACACACACACACACATCAGCTCCTGGTGTCTCTGACCTCAGGAACGTGCAGCTGGAGCGCTAACATATGTATGCGCTCTAAAGATATCAGACTACGATCATAGGAACAGGTTTGTTCTCTGAAGAGATACACTTCCTGTAGGGTTCAGAGGGATGTAATGCAGAAGTAAAATGCATTAAATCTCTAAAATCATGGAGTACCTCACACTTGCTGAAAACCCCTAACAGCTGTTTTTCTCCCTCTTCTTGCACTTTCTTTATGTCTTCATTCGGTATTGTGTACCAGGCCATAAACGTCTGCAAACTTGTATTGTTTAGTAAAGTTAGCACGCGCACACGTCACTTCCGCTCTGCCCCTCACTCACCGAGCTTGTCTCCGTTGTTGATCCGGGACAGGAACTGCATGAAGCGCAGCTTGACGACCATGTCGCTGTGTCCGTCGACGGGCCGGAGCACCAGATCTGCCACGACACACCGGGATTAGAGAGAGCAGACACGGGCTGCTGGCGGCGCTAAAGCTAACCGGATGTAAACAGACTCGGACTTACTCTCGACGATGCGCGTGAAGTGCGCGAAAGCCTTGAAGTCCCCTTCTCTGAAGGCGCCGAGGGCCTTGAACACGTAGTAGTCGAAGCCCCATCGGTTGATGATCTGCTCGTCGCTCAGGAAGCTCGCGTTAGCCGCGGACTCGCTCATTCTGGAGGGTTAATGTGGAAGACCCGCGCTGTACCCGCGCGCAGACTGAAGCAGAGGGGCGGGGCCAGCGTCACGGCGGCGCCTCTGATTGGCCAGTAGCGGTGCGAGCGCCACCAGCGTCATTACGGCTATTTGTTAATAATAACAGTAGAAAAGATTGTTATGTTTATTATTATGTGATCTGCTGATTTATTTATAGGCTATGTGTTTGTTCTCTTTTGGCCATCCTTGAACCCCTGGATTTTTTCGTTGCCATTTCTTAAAAAAGCATGTGTTAAAAAAACCGAAATAAATAAAATAAAAAGATTTATACAGATATTTGGATTTTTTTACAGTGTAGTAACTAATTTTGTCTGAAGCTTATGTTTATTTTGAATAAACTTTAGGTAGTTGTCATATATATATATACACACACTACCATTTAAAATGTGTGGTCAGTAAGATATCTAATGGTTTTTAAAGATGTTTCTTCTGCTCATCAAGGCTCCATTGATTAGATTAAAATCCAGAAAAAAACTGTAATATTGTGAAATATTATTTCAATTCAAAATAACCGTTTTCTGCGTGAATATATTTTAAAATGTAATTTATCCCTGTGATATGAAGCATCATTACTTCAGTCTTCAGTGTCACATGATCCTTTCAGAAATCATTCTAAAAATGCTGATTTTTTATTAGAAACAGTTGAGCTGCTTAATAGTTTTTTTTTTAGGATTTTTTGATCATTAAAATATTAAAAAAGCAAAGCATTTATTAAAAATGGATAATAGTGTTCAGATCTACTGTTACAGTACATTTTTATTCTTTCTTCTTTGAAAGAAATTAATACTTTTATTAACAAAGGATCTATTAAATGAACAAAAACGTCACAACGTAGATTTACATTATAGAAATGTTTTATATTTGGTAAAACAATATGTTGTTTTTTACTTGTTATTCATAAAGTCATCAGTAGGAAAAAAATCACAGCTTCCTAAAAATATATTTGTCTGCACAACTGTTTCCAACACTGATAATAAAACATCAGCATATTATTATTTCTGAAAGGACCATGTGACACTAAAGACTGGAGTAATGATGCTTCATATCACAGGAATAAATTACATTTTAAAATATATTCACACACAACACAGTCAAATCATGATCATAATATTTTAAACTGTAATATTAAATTTCACAATATTAGTTGAATCAAATAAATGCACATGAAATTCACATTGACCCTAACCTTTTGACCTAGTGTATATTTAAAGGAAAAGTTAACTCCGTCACAGATTACAAGTGACCCTGTTTAAAGTGTAATAAGTAGTGTATCTATGTCAATGACTTGAAGTAATGTAACGGATCACATTCGCACACAGATGTTTTTAACTCTTAATCATTTTCAAACATATAAAGCAGACAGGGTTACCCTTACAGCAGCGCTCATCACTGAAAACTGTCTCTTCTGATGATCTTCGAGAGTCTGGCAGCAGGTTTGGGGAGCTCATGTTTAGTCCATCTCCTATCCTGAGATGTCTGTCTTGCTGAAAACCTACCGCCAGATTCTAGAAGATCAGTTCAGTGCTTCAAGAGGAGGTGATGCTGTTCCCTCAAGAGTCACTCACAACTTATCCGTCCACAAAGCCTAGGAGAAATCAGTCTTAATGGATCTCATAACTCTTCAGCATGTTATTCTTAATAAGTGAGGGTCATTTTGTAGTCGAGCTAAGTCTCACACACACTGAACTTGTGGAGACTCCAGGAAGGTTCAGTTCAGGAAAATGATGTCACTGGAGTCTTAATGGTTCCTGACCCAGTTAACATGTCTTTTCTTCTCCACCTGTTTTTGACTGTGCTGACCCAATGAGCATTTTACTGCCCATTTCTTAACTTTGCTTATTCTATTTTTGCATTAGTTTTGCATCCTCTAAAAATATTTTTTTTTACTTTTAGTCAAAGTTTAAATTTCCTTTTAGGCACATTTTATCTGGAAAAACCAAACATGCCTAATAATTTGTCACACCTGAATATAAGGAGATTTTGACTTTTAGCCTTCCCGAACCATTGCATATCACTTATATAGGATTAAATACAAAACCAATAGTAGTTATTAAGATTGATGTGGTTTGAGACTAATAAAATGGTCTTGTAAAAAAAGAAATATGAGCAGAAATTTAACTTGCGTAATAATTTGGAACACAGTGTATTGACTCAACACTGTAACTCGTTTTTAATCAGAAATTGTACTTTTTGTACTTCTACTTTTAATTGAGGACATTTTCAGTGATGCTTGTCACTTGTTTTATTTCATCTCTCAATGAGAGAGTAGTGAAGGGTCTTATATCAGGGAGTCAAACCCTGCACCTCAGCTGATCGGACGGGAGGAGGATGCAGATGTTTGAGGGAAATCAGTGCCACGTCTGAAGAAGGGTGGAGCGAGAACGCGACGCGACGCCCTTCGCATCTATTAACTTACACTGCCTGGACCGTCAGTGCTGCTGCAGCACATCAGAGCTAAAGCTTCAGCAAAAGTGACTTTCCCCGCACCTCGCTCCTCCCGGGACTCTGAACTGTTTGCGGAGTAGTTGTTGAACGCGTTGGGACGCGAGCGAAGTGAACGAAGTTCCTCTGGAGAAGAAAGGAATGAGAGAACGCGCCGCTCGCTGACGTCACGCACGGAACGATGGCCGCGAAGAACAGAAACAAGAGCAGCTCGCAGCCGACCAACAGCGACAAAGCGCTGGCGAGCGCGCAGCCCGACGAGGCGCCGAAGAACAGGAGCCCGAGAGCGGCGCGGGCGGAGAGCGGCTGGTCGGGCTCGCTCATGAAGCTCGTGTCCGCGCTGTCCTACCTGGGCTTCGTGGCTGGGACGGTGATCGCGTCCGTGAGCTTCTATCAGGAGCTGTCACACATCAAACAGACCAGCTCCAGGCACGAGGAGTCCGTCAAGAAGTGCGCGGACGCGGCCGACGCGCTGCAACAGGTCAGTATCATCTGCTCCAGCGGGTGAAACTTAGCAAAACAATCTCAGAAAGTGTCGAGATGCTGTCTTTGGGTTTCACTGAAGAGCTAGAGCGCATCTTTCATGCAGACACGCAACTTTGTGCGCGCATTGAAACGCATAAAAATATAAACGTACACCAAAATGGACTTTGGCGTGCATATGACACGCACGTGTTTGACGTGCATATGATACTACATTCCTACTCATTGCGTGGAAGTACACTTTTGCGTTAGTTTACTTTCATGGACATTTAATGTAAGTGTGGCTTGTGATCAAATTGAGGTGAAGAGTGCTGCGGGACGATGTGGTAGTCTCTGATTGGCTGAAGGGACTGTGCTGATTTCCTCCCTCAGGATTCTTCAGTTTAAGAGAGCCTCAAAATCACACTTTATTCACCCCTCGACCGGGTTCAGGTGCAGAAACCACACGTAGAGGTTATTTAACAAACTAAGCGTTGACTGAAGCGACAGGTGAGCTGAGCAGACCTGACCTGAGAGACCTGTTTCACACACCTCGGCAGCTGCTTTACTCTTCCTTTGGCTTGCTGAAGACAGTTTGTCATGCCCCACAAGGCAGATCATCTCTGATGTGGCCTGCAGCCGATCGGAGCGCTCTGAGGTGGAAATGAAAGAGGCGATGCTGTTCTCTGAGAGAGCTGAGCTTTTGTTCTTGCTCTGACTCCTGTAACTGAGCTCGTCAGTTTGAGGTGATCAGGTCCGTCAGGTTTCTGTCACTAAAAGCACACTTACAGATATTCAAAATTCACCTTTGTGAAAAAGAAGAGGGCTTATTGTATTGAAAGTGGACGTCAAAGCTTAAAAGCACACTTTTTAAACTGATAATACTTCAGTGATAAAGAGAGACACTTCCATGATGTATACAGTAGTCAACACTTGAAGCATGAAAGTAGACTTCTCCTTCTTTTTTTTATAATGACAAACAAAGCCAAACAAAAGAATAATGTTTTGACTGCAAGGGTTCTACTCAAAGCACACAAAAGAAGTCTCTATCTTCCAAGTCTTCATGTGAGGAACAGGCCTACATTTAGACTTTAGACATGGACAAGTTTGTGAAAGTTAATATCTGTCAGGAGAGTTTTTTTTGTGTTTGTGAAAAACTCTCTGATAGACCATTCAGAGCCTACCTTAGGTCTTTATTCACTGAAGGTCACTGAATAATGACTTTTCATGTATTTGACTAGGAGCTCAACAGTCCCTGGTTTTATGCAAAACATCTGTCAAGACAAGAAAAAAACCACACTTTTTGAGTAGATCTTATGAAGACCTGAGGGTGTGTTCACGCTGGTCATGTTTGGTTCGGTTAAACTGAGCTCTGCTGCGATTGCTCTCTTAGTGCGGTTCATTTGAGTGTCCAAATTCTGGAGCGCACCAAACAATTGGACCCGAGACCGCTGATAAGATTGCTCTCGATCCTGCTTCCAGACAAACTCTTTCAGTTCGCTTTGGCAGTGTGAACGCTAAGTGGACCAGCACCACTATCATTTTCGTTTTTGGTCCGAACCAAATGTACTGAGAACTGAACTACAAGTGTGAACGCACTAAGAGCCAGATTTACTAAATAAAGGTGCAAAAATAGCTGTCCACGCCTTTTCAGTGCTAATTATTCACTGCGCAATGTCTGACTGTACTGTTTTAAGACCGAAAGAAGGTTTGCGCTGGTGCAGGCTGTTTATAAAACTGGTTCTAATAGTCTCTGTGCATCTATGTGTCCAGATCCGGTCCATGCAGGCGTCTCTGGAGGCTCTGGAGAGCGTGGTGCTCAGCGTCAAGACTGATCTGGAGCGCGCCGGCCGAGCTGTGCAGAAAGGAGAGGACAACACTCGGCGGCTGGAGGGCTCTCTCCAGAAGTTCCAGAGCCAGCTCTCCCAGGAGTTGAGGCAGGCCGTCCAGGAGGTGAAGGAGGTGCGGGAGAAGGACACCTCGTCCCTGGAGGAGCGCCTGTCCCAGCTGAGCCGCACCACGGCCGAAGCCTCCATCCAGCGGGACCGCTTCCAGAGCGAGCTGCAGGAGCTGAGGGTTCGTCTGGAGCAGCAGGACAACCCGGAGCTCCTCCGGCAGGAGCTGGCGTCCCTCAGCGGCGCGGTGGCCACACTCAGCACCGCCAGCGAAGTGTCCGAGGGGAACACGGGCGTGCTGCGCGAGCAGATCGCAGCGGTGAGCGCCGAGCTGCAGACCAGGAACAGGGAGGTGGCGTCCGTGTCTGAGGACGTGGAGGCCGTGAGGACGCTGCTGCAGAGCGCCGTCGGGAGCCTCCGGAACGAGGTGTCCACAGCCAGAGCCGATGCTCAGAGCGCCTCCGACCAGATCCAGAGCCTCAGCGACCGGATGGAGCTGAGCGGCACCGCCCTGCAGAGCCTGGAGACGCAGACCAGAGACCAGCTGAGCCGGCTGGACAAACACAGAGAGGACGTGGAGGTCCGGCTGAAGAGCGTGGAGGAGAGCCAGGAGGGCAGAGAGTCCTCGCTGACGGAGCAGACCAACAGACTGAACGCTCTCGAGGCCAAGCACCAAACCCTCCAGCGCTCGCTGGACGACTACAAGACGAGCGCTGAGAAGCAGAACCAGGCGCTGAGAGACGGTCTGGAGGAGCTACAGACCAGAGTACCTGAGGTCCAGGAGCAAGAGAAAGAACCTGAACGTTCAGATTAGTGAAGGCAGAAGCTGTCGTTCAGGATGATCAAGGGCTGCGGGTGATGGAAACGTCAAAGTTTGAGCGGTGAACGGGTGAACTGCTGTTTTTTTTCGGTCGACACGTATCTGCACTGTAGTTTGTAACAGCTTTTCCAGGGTTTTTGGTCATTTCAGCCACTCCTCTGAACTCATCACGATTGTAGTTGTTTTTCAATAAAATGTTTACAACTTCCAACCTAGCGTGGTAATGCCTTTACCTAATCAAATCATCTCTCGAACACCTATAGATATATGAAACGGGACTGTTAGTGTCATATTTCAGACATTAATGACACTAACAAATACACGTGCCATGTACTTATGTTGAATTAGTTAATCCAGTGATTCTCAACCAGAGCTTCTACCAGGGAACCTCCCGATGACTTACAACCATTCAAATTAAGACAAAACAAGCATCAAAATCTGCTGAAGCAGTTGAAATCAATTTATAGTTTTAGTACAGCCTCGTGTCATTGAGGAACCAAGATTCAGTCTCGAAAAACCTGGATACACAACCAAACTCAACTGCACAAGTATGTCAGTTAATCCGATCTCGTTCAGTTACTGGTAATCTTAATAACCAAAACATAATAGTATGAAGATTGTAGATGTTTGCCAATGAAATGTTCAATACTTCCAAACTAGTGTGTTAAACACGTACATGAAATGGGAATGTGTTAGGAGTGTAACATTTCTGTATTTTCGTAACATAAATAAATACGTCTTTCATATAATTATGTTGGTTTAATTAGTTAATCCTGCGATTCCCAACCTGGGTGTCAAGTGTACGTCAAGGTGACTTAAAATAAGACTAAACGAGCACCGTTGAGCTAAACATCAGCCAACACAACTGAAAGAAAGACATTTATGACATTTAAGACATTGACTAAAGTTGATTTCGATAGGATGATTTGTAGATGTGGAGAGGTCACGCCAACGAATGAAACCTTGCTTCGTTTTCTAGAGTTACTGGTCATCATAATAACCAAAATACAGTCACTGAACGCATCAAGATTGTAGATGTTTGCCAATGAAATGTGTCGAATGATCAATAAAATACCCCAATATTAATTTAACATCACAAATCACAGTTTAACACTGCTAGATTTCAAACATTTCCTAAATTTCCTTCATATTTACACATTATACAGAAAAAAAACAAAAAACTACTGAGACGACAATCTCTCACATTTCTGTACTTTTATTGCATTTATAAGTACATTTTCCATGTAACTGGGTTTACTAGAAAACGTCCACAAGGCCCTATATATATATATATTCCTTCAGTTGATCCTGTTTTCCTAAAACATCACAAACAGCAGCGATTCCTCTCAACCAGGAATGATTTTCAATGCATACTTAGATCACGATAGTTAAAAAGCGGCCCTGAGATCGCAGGATCACTGTCAAAGAGTCATGATGACTGTCTGTGACTGATTATTACAGAAATGAATGGCGTTCAATAAATCTGTCTGAATCACAGATTGATTAGCCGACTCCAAACATACAGCAGCCAAAGAAATGATTTAGACATTGTCTTCACATTATAAACATCATCATTTATTTCGAAGAAACACAACAACAAAAAACACATTTGAATGAAATGTTGTAGGTCATCAATGTTCGTTGGGTTTTAAAATAACAGCAATCAATATATTCAGAATGAAACCAGAACATTTCCTGTGAATGTAATGAACCACACAGGAAGTGAACCGACATGACGTGTGACTTCCAGCGAGCCTTCTCCAGGGTCCTCTTCTAAAGCGACTCATTACCTGAGGTCAGTATTTCTTCAAAAGCTGCGCGTCACAGAAATAAATAGTAAACAGATTTCAAAATATTTCCGTTTTTGCTGTACATTGGATCAAATAAATGGAGGCTTGGTTAAAAACATTACACGTCTTAAGAGTTCAAAAACCTTCAGCTGGTAGAGTATCATCTTTGTAGATGGTTATTGTTCGATGTAGCTTGCGGAAGCATGTTAAACGAGTATCGTGGCAGACATGTTGATTCCAGTGTCTGTGCGGTGGTCAGATGTCAGGCAGGAGCTTTTGAAGGGCTCTGTGACTGACGTCGGTGTGACCAGCAGTAGTGTCAGGGCGTCTGACCGCGCTCCTCTCGGCTCATCAGGTCTTCGGACAGCAGACCGATCCTCATCGTCAGGTCGTCCAGTTTGGGCTGGATGACGGCGAAGTCCTGCCGGATGGAGAAGACCTTGGGCTTGAGGTCGCTGGCGAAGGTGGCGGTCTTCAGCAGCTTGGCCTGTCCGCTCTCCAGCGCCAGGATTCGCTGGGCCAGCTGGCGGTGAGCCTCGGAGAGCTGCTGGGCGAGCGCCGTGGCCTGATCCAGCCGCTGGGCGCTACTGTCAGCGGAGCTCCTCAGAGCCGAGACGCGGTCGATGCTGCTGGCCAGCAGGTCCCCGATGCGCCGGACCATCATCTTCTCCGTCTGGGACACCTTCTCCTCCAGCGCCTGGGTCTGGTTGAGCAGCTGCTCCACCTCGCCCTCCAGCCCCGCCATGCGCCGCACGTCCGTACGGATGGAGGAGAGCTTAGAGGCGACGTCGCTGGAGAGCCGCTGCTCCACGCCCTCCACGGCCCGAGAGAGAGCGCTCAGGTTCAGCTGGAGCTGCTGCCGCTGGCCCGAGAGCCTGGAGAAACCCTCCTGAAGCTCAGAGACCTGCTCCTCCAGAGCCTCGGCCCGAGAGACGCCCGGAGCACACTGCAGACACACAAACACAGGTCTGAGCATTATTCTAGGAGGAGTGACCCTGGAGCACAAAACCTAAAATATGATATACACATCATTGAAAGCAATACAATACAATGTATTGTATATTTCTACAGATATAGCTGTGAGCTCATGACTGCTTCTGTGCTCCAGGGTCTCTTATACTGTATGTACAGATACAGATCACCTACTGATCATTTCATCTCGCCACTATTTCTACTGAACAGCAGTAAAGTATCCTATTTAAGAGTTTTCGTTTCAATCCTAACTTTTATTTAAATAAGAGGACACTTGTGATTGGCTGAGAGGAGACCGGTCTCACTGGAGAACGAGGGGTCACGTTACCATATCCAAAATTAAAAATGTTTCCATATTCAAATTAAGATTTAAAAGTAAAAATGTTGTCGTACTTCAACAGAGTTTAAAACACAAATGTTCCCATATTCAATTATTTCAAAGAAAGGTTTTAGAATAAAAATGACGGCATAATCAAACGTTAAAAATGTACTTAAATAACTTTCAACAAAAGTGTTTTCTATATTCCGTGATGTCACTAATTATACCAAAGATACATTGTTGTGGTTTTGTAATAATGTTGACACACCATTACTGTGATGGCTCCCGTGTCAGATCTTATACATTTATTTAATATATATATATATATATATATATATATATTCCAGGGGCCAAATACTGACACTTTGTCTTGAAAACTAGTTTAAACCAACATCAATTATACAAGAGCTAGCCAGTCTTTCCTTTCGATCCAAATGAGGCAAGTCTAAATTTATGTATCTGGAAAAATGATAATATTAATAACCTTTTAAGACTTCTTTAAGCAGTTGCTGTAACTGGCCCCAAATTCAATACAATACAAATATTTGTGTCACAATATTGAATACTACAGACAGATGTGACCCTGGGCAACAAAACCAGGCGTAAGTGTTATTTTTCCTAAATTGAGATTTATACCTGAATAAATAAGCTTCCCGTTGATATATGATTTAGATGGATAGGGCAATATTTGGCCGAGATACAACTATATTAATATCTGGAATCTGTGGATACAGAGAAATCTAGACGCTGAGAAAATCACCTTTAAAGTGAAGCTCTTATCAATGCATATTAATTATCAAAAATTAAGTTTTAATATATTTTCGGTAAGAAATTGACTAAATACTTTCATGAAACATGATCTTTACTTATTATCCTAAGGATTTTTGGCCAAAAAGAAAAATCTATCATTTTGACCCATACAGTGTACATTACTACAAATATATCCCAGCGACTTCAGACTGCTTTTGTGCTCCATATTCATAATAATTTTGACAATTTTTACAACATTTACTACAGCAGAGGAAAACATGCTTTCAGTCAGTAAAAAGGGCTTTTGAATGATTAATAAAGCACCTATGTGTGATGTTCTGATCTTTATCGTCATCATTTTAATATAAAGGAAGCATTTTTGACACTCAAGTCATTCACACATATGAAAACACACAACCGTTTGAGGGTTTCGGGCCTGAATAGAAATGTCCTCTGAAGTGTTTTTCTGAGCGAAAACTGTCAAGACGCGCATTATTTACACCTGATAGACACTGTCTCAGACGTCCAGTGTCCTCAGAGCTCAGCCGCTGTCTGTCTCTTCTTCATCTGCTCCTCGGCGCTCTGAACCTGTCGCTGCAGCTCCTCCAGCCGGCCGTAGGTGGTGCTGAGCTGCGCCCGGAGGCGGAGCATGGAGCGGACGGCGTCCTCGGCGGCGGGGAGGTGCGTGTCGTGAGGGCCGCGGGCGTCCAGACGCCGGTGGAGCTCCAGGCCCTGCTGGTCCAGGCGCTGCAGCTGCTGCAGGACCCACGAGATGCCGCGCTCGCTCCAGTCCAGCTGATCGCGCAGCCGCCGGACGTCCTCCTCCTCGCTGCGCTCCAGCGCCCGGCCGTTCCTCCCCGTCCCGTCCTGCACCTCCTGCAGCCGCTGGCTCAGCTCGCGCAGGAGCGCCTCGGCCTGGTTCAGCTGCTGCGTCACGCTCCCGTGAGCGGCCCGCGAGCGCCTCTTCAGCTCCTCCAGCTCCCCGCCGTGCCCCGCCTCCGTCACGCCCCGCACGCGCTCCTCCAGACCCCGGAGGAGGAGCTCAGACGCCTCCTGCTCCGCCCGCTGCGCCGCCCAGGAGTCCAGCGTGGAGCGGACCGCATGTGTCAGAGCAGAGGAGGAGGTGGAGGAGGCCTGCAGCTGCAGTCACAACACAACACACTCATCTGAGCGGCCCTACAGGGCTCTGAACACTCACTGCGAGTCAAAGACCTAACATAATTATGACTATATTAACGATAACGATAATCTATCTTGAGGACTGCCATAGACTGTCCCTCATATTCTGTGTGGAGGACTGATGAATCGAGTCGTTTTCCATCAAGTCACAAAGCTGCATCATGTCAAAACTCTCAATCCTGTTATCTTAATTCATTTCATTAATACACTTTAAACCAACAGTAGGAGGTTAATACTATTATTTATTTGTCAGCAGCTATTAAACGGCACGTAAATGAAAGACTTTACTATCTTATTGTGACTTATTTCAGTGAAATTGCTCATTAAATGTGGGCATGATTTTGATCAGGTGTTTGGGGAATGGTTGATTGAACAAGACTCAATTATAACCGTAATAAAGATGTGTATTATGTTTAGAGGATGCTTTCGATACAAGGCACAAAGACGTATTTTCATTAATCACATCCAAAGTAAAAGATTTTCTTTATATATGCGATATATGCATGCATATATTTAATGACAGTATGTTTTGTTTATATATTAAATATATTTAGATGTAATTTCAAATATAAGAAAGTAAATATATAAATGCATTTAAATGTAAATACTTTAAAAATATGCACTGTATGTGTGTGTTTTATATCATAAAAATAATAAACATAGCATAAACACTTATTTTATGTAAAGAAAAACTTTTACTTTTGATGCGATGAATCCTTTGACAGCACTTTCTCCTTGATTTTATTTATTTATTTACTTTCCTGCTTCGTAAAGGTTTGTGAAAATGTAAACTAACCATGGTTTTACAACAAATAAATAATAATAAAAAAGTTAATGTTGTTAGCTACTAATTACTAAGTTTTGCTGCACTAGCCACAGTTTAACCAGGGTTCTTTTGCGGTAAAGCTGAGGTCGTGGAGAGGTTACAGACCTTCAGAGACACGGCGGAGATCTGCTCCTCCAGCGCGCGCACCCTCTCGCGGCTCTCCGCGCGCTCGCGCTCATATCTCTGGGTGACTTCTGCGAGCTTCGCGCTCTGCTGGACGTGCAGCCTGCGGGGGACACACCAGAACACACGTTATTAGAGCTCAGAGAGCGGGTTATCCCCGGCGTCCCAGCGCGTTTGACCCTCACCATGCGATGAAGAGAGACACGGAGACGCACAGCAGACTGACGCAGAGCTTCGCGTCAGGACTGGACCCAGAGGGAGAGCGCTTCTCCTGGTCCTCGCTCCGCCGCTGCTTCTCTCCGCTCCGCGGCCCGTCTGCGCTCTTCTGCCGCTGCTTGACCTGCATGACTGAAGCGCAGCGCGAACTCTCTCCTAAAGACGGGCGTCTAGAAGATCACTCAGGGGAAAGCGGGTGTCATTCTGTGTTTGTAAAGTTTGAGGAGTTCTTCTCTCGTCAGGGGATGAAATCGCCACGCAGCCGCTCCGCTGAGAGCCAATCAGAGCAGAGGCAGGGGTCGACGTAACGGAGTGGGTGGGGCGTCTAAATAATACATTTAGACGCGAGTCTAAATAATAATTATGCTGTTTTATCTGTCAACTGTTATGCTTATTTTAGCATCTATTAAAACTAATAAGTGCAACTGTATCGCTGTAAATTATTGTCGTTTAAACGGCACGCATGCAGCTTTGTCACGTGATACCTGTTACTTTTCTCAGCGCTGATCAGAACTGACCAATCATAGCTGCGTGTGGTTTTTAGATAAAAAAAGTATATTATTTACATGTGCATATCAGGAATTAATCATTAATAATCAAGTAAAATATCCAAATGATTATAGTTTCAGGTAAAGAAATATCACTTAGGGATTTGAATGAAGAAGAGCGGAAAACGCGAGGCTCCGTCCCTTGGGTTAATTTTTTTTTTTTACACTTATCAGGGAAAACTCGCAAAAAGACGCTGTATTACGTATGACAGACAGCATTGTAAAGTTTTTAGATGCAGTAATAATAATATATATACATACATACATTACATATATACATATACATACATAAGGTGTGTTTTATTCAAATGCAGTGGTTTTATTTATAAATTAAATTTTTTATAATTAATGTTTATATGATTAGAATATCTATAGATGTGTCTAGGTTTGTTTTTTGCATTCTGACAGCTATAAGTGACCAAAACACAGCTCAGTTTCTTACCAAGTCAGATCTTTATTGAGTTAACCTAATTTATTACATAAATCACCAGCCTGTTTAATGACCCCTCATGTATATAAAGGACAAAGCAAGATAGATACCATAAACAAACATAGATTATAAGGCAATGAGATGAATAAGGCTTCATGTGAACGATTGTCACGTTTGTACTGTGCTACAAACTCATCTTCATCACATATGCACTGCTACATTACACATCATATAAAGCTCTTGGAAGAGAACAGCATCGACATCCTCTTTCTTTAGATCGTAAACAAACACACCAGAACGATATTCCTGGAGCTGAACTATAGTGCAATTTGAGCGACGAGTGCAAACGTTTCACTTCAAATAAACAAAGAGTTTTGGTCCCCAAGTGACTCGTTTCAGTCAAACCTGCGACATTAAGACACAATCCCAACCATATCCACGACTGAGTCAAGGATGAATATATACAGAGGCGAGCACAGGAAGCGGACGCTCCGGGTCTCAAGTGCTGTAGCGATCCTGCGGGGAAAGAACACAGAGTCCAGAGCTCATCCAAACAGGTAAACGGGTTAGTTAAGGGTTAGTTAGCGCAGGGGCTGACCTGTATGGTGGACACGACTCCGCTGGCCATGACCGACAGCTTCCCGGCGACCGAGCGCACGCCGCTCTTGAACTGCGTCATGTCCGGCACAACCTTGCTCAGGCCGTACGAGCTGCCGGACGCTGCAGAGACACACAAAACATCGTCACAGCACCTCATGGGGGCTACGTTTAAACGTAATCCATTACAATATTGCGCTACTTCCTTAAAAAGTAACTACTTACATTACTTAGCTACTTTTTATGGAAAGTAGCTAAGTAAAAAACTAATCGGATTACGTAACTTCATCACTAATCACATGATCTTCAGGAGGTTACGATTAACCGCGCACCTGCTGATTTCTTCTGCTCGTCGAACAGATCGGCTGAACTGATCGCTGAACTGCCCGAGAAATTCTCCAGCCGTGCCCGAACCTCATACTGCAAGCACAAAACAGAGATGTAAAACAAACAAAAAACCTTTGGGTAGGCTTAAGAAAGGTCTTAAAAGATAGACGCTGATAGCATGTTGCGAACGTGTTTTTAGCATGTAGTTGATAGTCATGTTTCTAGCATGATTAGCGGTTTATCAGCATTATTTCAGCTTGATTAGCATGTGGCTAGCATGTTTACATTAACATTTTGCTAGCACGTTCCTAATGTGATTAGTAATGCCGCTAGCATATTTCTAGCATGTTATTAACTTGATTAGCATGTAGCTGCAACGAGTAACTCGTAGGTAGCATGTTTTAGCATATGTAAAATGTGATTAGCATGATTAGCATTTTACTAGCACACTCCTTATGTGATTACAAATGCCGCCGGCTTATTTCTAGCATGATTAATGTCTTTCTGACTTGATTAGCATGTCGTTAGCAATGGTTAACATGTTTTAGCATATTTATAATGTGATTAGCATGCTGTTAGCGTAGTTAGCATGTTGCTAACATCATGGTTTTTAGCGTAATTAACATGTTGCTAGGGAGATTAGTATTTAGTAAACATAGATTTATCTATGTAGATGCCTCATTAGCAATTGTTTCCATGGGCCGCTATACGCAAGGCGTCCGCCATATTGTAGCCGTCTTGACTTGACATCATTCACTGAATGCAGCTGATTTCTGCTCCCAACCCAACGGCTCTACAGTATGGTGAATGACATCAAGCGGACCGTTTCAAGATGGCGGATGACTCTACGTGGTCGAAAGGGGGGTGTCTATACATGTCTACGGTGGAACCCATGCTGCAGTGTTGCCGAGTCTGCGGTTTTCCTGCCGAACTGGGCTACTTTAACACTGTTGAGAACACACAGCGAACCGAGTCAGAACCGTCTGAAAATGTCGGCTGAGTTTGGTGCTTCTAGGAGGACGTTCAGTTACGAAGGTGGTCTCAGCCCAACGTAAGGTCACCTCTGAGTTGTCCTGCTTCCCGAAGAACATGTCTGATGAAATGGCTTTGGCCTGGCCGAACTTCCTCTGAGCATCGTCAGACACGTCCTGCGGCTCCTTCCTCCTCGCCGAGGCCCTGCCGGCACAGAAACACTGCGTCACCACACGTATCAGCGGAGTTACGACTGCACAGGAAGTAGTCCTTTAACTGACCTCTCTTCTGGGTCCAGGTAGACGTCGGTCTGCTTCGCCGCTGCCGTCCACTGAGAGAAGAACCGATCTGACGGCCCCTCGTCTTCATCCTGGAGCCTGTGAGGAGAGACTCATGAACAGAGAGCGGGAGACACGGACAGAGCCTCAGGAACGAGGCGTTACCTGGAGGAGTAGCGCCTGTGCTCCTGCTGCTCCTCGTCCTCCTCGTAACGCCGCCTGCTGGAGGAGCTCAGCGCCGGAGACTCCTGCTGGATCATCTGCATGTCCTCCGTCACCGAGTGAGACAGACCGCTGGAGAACACACACACTCACACGTCACACTCCGCTCACATCACTGATCACACAGACCTAGAGCGAGCGGGGGCTGACCTGCGCCCGCCGAAGCCCATGCCCAGGCGCTCCGCCTGCTCCTTCTTCTTGCTGTCCAGACGGCTCAGCTTGACGTCGTCTCTCCGGCGCTGCAGCTCCAGACTCTCGTAGGCCTGGCTCAGAGACGCCACTCTGAACACAGAGAGAGAGAGAGGATGAGAGTGTGCTCCGAGTCTGATCCTCAGACGTTTGAGGTGTGCTCGCTCACTCGGGCTCGGCGCTCCTGCCCTTCTCAGAGCTCATCTCCTCCTGCAGCCGGTCCACGGCCTGAGCTCTCTTCTGCTGCGCGCTGAAGCTCTGGCTGCTGACCTTCTGAGCGCCCAGACCCGCCTTCCTGCCGCCCGCCTGGTGGAGTCACAAATCAGCAGAGCTCCAGACTACAGGCAAGCCTTCAAAATTCATGTCAACTGCATGATGTGTTCCTGACGGCGTCAAGTTTGATTTGTGAAGGGTGCACAGGTCACTCACCGATTTCTTTCCAGTGGTGGGTTTCTTCTTCATCAGAGAGTGCGGCTCTGTGAGAGGAGAGTCAGACGTTCATCACACAGTGAGCTATGATCGTGTGTGTGTGTGTGTGTCAGTGAGGAGGAGGTTTACCTGCAGCAGATGTTGGAGACACACTGAGCTGCTCCACACTGGGGCCCACCTCACCCTCACCTGCACTCAGGAGAGAAACACATCCTCCAGAAACAGTAAGACCACACTCCCGTGAGCACACACAGCGCTTCCTCAGTTATCATACCGTTATTGTTAGTATCCTGAACTGTACTCTGAGGCTGGCTGGTGTTCAGCTGGGCACTGAGTCCTTCCTTCAGGAGAGTCTGGGGAGAAACGGCACACACACACAGTTTAGAGGCATGTGTGTGATCAGTTATCAGTGAGTGTGTGTTGAACAATGAACCGGGCGTCTCTTCCACACCTGGGTGTGCTGGGTGAAGAAGTCCTCGTGTTTGTCGAGGGGTGACGTGGGTGACACAGGAGCCTGACCCTCCAGCCACAACTGAACACACAGACAACGGCACCAGACATATTTAAAAACATAAGTGTTTTATTATCCAAAACAAATATTACATCACATACTAAATAAAAGCTTATTGAGTACTTTATTTGAACAGATTTAATAAAAGCTTTAATACATATATATAAATATAAGCTTGTTTTTCACTTGCATCTATTTTTATTACTAAAAATATCAGATTACTCATAAAAATAATTAGAGTAAAGTGCTTAATTATCAAACTAATCAATTGTTACTGCCCTGGATTAGTTCAAACATTTCACAATGCAACTGCGTTGTTTTGCCTTTAGTGATTAAAGGACACTAAAAACCTCTCAATAAGAGTATTATGATATTGTATCTGTATACTGTCCCACCCCTAGTGTCGATAAGCGCCATATGGCTCATAATCTTCCAAGTGTATGATATAGCGTTTCTTCAGATCAATCATATATAAGGCAAGTGATGATTTGGTCAGTTTATCTTAAAATGTTAAAATGCAGAAAGGTTTTCTGTGATGGGTAGGGTTGGTGTGGGGCCATAGAAAATATAGTTATGTCAGTATAAAAACAATGGAAGTCTACCAAAGTCCTCCCAGGTATAGCGAAACAAACCTCTGTGCCGTGCTGGCGGGTGGCCTGGGTGGCCAGACTCTTGATCCTCTCTCGGTACAGCACAGCGGCTCTGCTGTTGTATTTGGCGTTGGCAGCGCTGGTGGTGCAGCCGTGCTGACTGAAGAAGGCATTCTGTGGGGAACACACTCGCGTTACCTCACACACATCAGCGCGGCGCTCACTGCTGCTTCAGTAAACGGACACATACTCACCGCGCTGGCGTTGCCTCCCACCTGCATACAGCGCAGCTGGAACCAGGACCAGTTAGAGTCCAGCTCAGTGGACCTGCAACAGCAGAGAGAAGAGTTCAGAAACCCCGTCACCGCCTGCTGGATTAAGCTTACATTAAGACCCGGTTTCTCAAACGGGGCTTAGATTAAACCGGGACTAGGCATTAGTTAAATTAAGATATTAAAGCAACTTTTACAAAAATGCCTTATAAGAAAATATTACAGGTGTGCATCTTAACACCGAACAATGACACTGACATGTTTTAAGATATGTCAGAGCAAGATATTTTCATCTAAGACAGCTCAAACATGCAATTCAGTCTGGGACTAGCTTAAGCCTTGTCTGTGAAACTGGGGGTAAGTGATCTGCAAAAATTCACTTGAGTTCTGGGGAAACATAAGTGCATCTCAGCAGTTATTTAGGAAGTGATATCGTCCCCCACGGAAGAACTGTAGGAACCTCTTTTTGGCTTTTATCATAACATAAAGTTTGCCTGACGAGGGACAGTTTGAGAGTGTTAAGTTTACATGATGACATATAGTTTGAAAGTGTAAAGTTTACCTGATGACAGATAGTTTGAGAGTGTAAAGTTTACCTGACGAAGGACAGTTTGAGAGTGTAAAGTTTACATGATGAGGGACAGTTTGAGAGTGTAAAGTTTACCTGACGAAGGACAGTTTGAGAGTGTAAAGTTTACCTGATGACAGATAGTTTGAGAGTGTAAAGTTTACCTGACGAAGGACAGTTTGAGAGTGTAAAGTTTACATGATGAGGGACAGTTTGAGAGTGTAAAGTTTACCTGACGAAGGACAGTTTGAGAGTGTAAAGTTTCCCTGACGAAGGACAGTTTGAGAGTGTAAAGTTTACCTGATGACAGATAGTTTGAGAGTGTAAAGTTTACCTGACGAGGGACAGTTTGAGAGTGTAAAGTTTACCTGACGAAGGACAGTTTGAGAGTGTAAAGTTTACCTGATGACGGACAGTTTGAGAGTGTAAAGTTTACCTGATGACGGACAGTTTGAGAGTGTAAAGTTTACCTGACGAAGGACAGTTT
>JAUMHG010000036.1:16001163-16012324 GCA_032359395.1 Enteromius anoplus
ATAGCAACACCGTCATTTTTATTAAAATTGGACCCACTCCAAATGGAATGCCTTGGGGTCCAGAGCTCCTCCCATTCTCTATTATTGGATAAAAAAGGCAAACCACATTCTTGTAATAAAAACAGATCTGACTTAAAAGATTTTAAAAAGGCTAGGACACTCTGTGCTCTTGTTTTGCTCTTCACACTTCTCACATTGATGGTAGAAATTGTGAAAGCCATGAGCAGTATGGTTAAAAAGGTATAAAACATTTTAAAACAGAAGACAAATAAAAGACGACAAAAATAAACTTAAAATCATGTAACATCTTGTGGCTTCTGCCTTTCCTTTACTCCAGAAAGTTTGGGATCAGGAAAGCAAGAGCCTGAGGCCTCAGAGGCTCCTTTGTCGACAATGTTCTTAGCTTAAAGTGCAAAAAGGAAACCTCATTGGGGGACTCTAGGGGCCACATCCGCTCCTGGTCTTCCACATAGAACTATCAGGCTGATGTGCTGCCATAGCTTTTTTCTCCTCTGTTTCAAACAGGAAACCTCATCCTTACTGTTTTCTTCCTTTTCAGCTGGAAAGGCTTCCTCCCCCGGTTCAGTTCCACAGATTGACTCCGCCCCTGTGACCGGCCCACTTCCTCCTACCTGCCCAATCCCTGAGGCAGGCTGGGAATTTGAAATTCCGGCCAAAACCTCAGGGTCTGCCTCCTCCTTCCTTTGTTCGTTTGTTTGGAGCCCATGTGGGGCGGCCATTTTGAGCTTGTTGGCAAAGCTTTTGGGGCAATCTCTGTAGAGGTGTTTTGAATCTCCACAAAGATTGCACCGTCTGCCATTGGTACATCTATGTCCAAACTATGTCCAATTTATCTGCACTTCCCGCATACTAATTCTTGGCATGCTTCTGATATGAACAGATTTGCTCATAAGTAAATGCTTTAAGCCAGATAACTTTGCACCAACCATGTCTGCTCAATTGCACCATTTAGCCCACGCAAGTGAGAATGGCTATGGTACAGCCTCCTACCTGTTACTCACAAATCAGCGTGGGGAAAAATGCTGTTCATTCGTAATGGGCAAAACCAGAGTTGCGCCATTGAAACAGATAACAATCCCTAGAATGGAGCTGACTGCAGCAGTTGTTGCAGTAAAAATGGACATAATGTTGAAACAAGAGCTTCAGTTACAACATGAAGACTCTATGTTTTGGACTGATAGGCTTACAGTACTGCAGTGCATTGAGAATGAAGCTTCATGGCTTAAAACGTTTGTTGCCAATAGGGTTTCCTTCATCAGAGAAGCTACAGAGCCCTCACAGTGGAAATATGTTGGCACTTCATTAAACCCAGCGGATATGGCCTCCAGAGGGATCAAAGCGGAAAACTTCTTGGAAAAAAGAAAGTTGGATTAAAGGTCCAGAATTCCTATGCAAACACAAGAGTGAATGGCCAGTGCGACCAGACCATGTGGGAAAAGTAGAGGTTGAATTTAATAGGGCAGTTGTGGTAAATTGTCGTAGTGCTACAGAAAAAGGGAAACCTCTTGATAAGCTGATTAATCCAAACAAACAGCAAGCTCATTTGCAAACTGAAATGTTCAAGCTGAAACAGACGCTGACTAAAAAACCTCTTGCAGTTGAAGACATTGAAAATGCTGAATTAAGTCTAATTCACTACAGTCAGAGACAGACATTTTATGATGAGTTCAAGTCATTGCAAAGAAGCAATCATGTCAAAAGAAGTAGTCCTCTGTATAAACTGGACCCAATAGTCCAAGATGGCATACTGCAAGTAGGTGGTCGTTTGAATCAGTCTGCGAGGCCAAAAACTGCCAAGCATCCAGCAATCCTTGATAAAAGGCAGCACATAACTTCATTGATTCTGCAGGATATCCATAAAAACACAAGACGTAGTGGCAGAAATCAGGTTCTTTCAAACCTTTTGAAGTAAGTTTTGGGTTGCAGCTGCCAATGCAGCTATAAGAAAGCTGATTTCTAAATGCACTGTATGTAGAAAATTACATGCCAAAGTCAGCAATCAGAAAATGGCAGATCTACCTAGAGAACGTCTTCTGCCAGATAATCCCCCCTTTACCCAAACAGGTATTGATTATTTTGATCCCTTCTTAATCAAACGAGGACGCAGCTTGGTAAAGAGGTATGGAGTGCTCTTTACGTGTCTAAATATAAGAGCAGTTCATATTGAAGTGGCCAACAGCCTTCATACCTCATCATGCATAAATGCCATACGACATTTAATTTGCAGAAGAGGGCAGGTGTCTACTGATGCTTCTGGTATTGTCTGTTGTGCCTGTATTCAGACAAAAACCTGCCAATTAAAAAGGCCTGTAACAAAACTCTTGCTTATTGCAAGAAGCAGCAGAAGAGTTAAGGTTTACATGGAGACTGTAAAAAATTCCAAGAAAATGTGGACTTTTCAAAATGACTGTGTAAAGAAAAAGAAATATTTATTGTATGGCTCCATTCAAGGATTTGAATTACATAATTGTTACGCTCTAGGCATAGACAATTAGGGGCCCGGAGTGTTAGAGCCATAAAGAACAAAGTAATTTATTTTATTTTTCTATAATATTATTTGTATTAAGAATGGCTGTTATTGTTATTTTATATATTATTTTACATATTCTGTTATATTTGTATTGCATACTTTTTATAGGTTGATTTAGTCCCATACGTAATAAGTACACTTAACGTCTGTAGATTAAGAAGGAAGGGGCTTGGTGTTAGACAATCTTTTGACCATTCTTTGAAACCATATTTAGTTTGAAGCTTGAAGAAGTGTAAATAGTTCTAAAGTTTGATTTTTAATTTGTTGTATCTTGACATACGAAAAGTAAACTTTTACACAACAAGTTTGTGGTTTTACGCGTCAAATCCTTTGTGCCGATCCCCTATGGAAATGGCGGAGAACCGAAGCAAATAGATCGCCATAACATCCAGAAAGGGATGAGATGGCTTCACCCAAATTGGCACACCTGTGCACGAGCTCAGTCTGTGCTCAGGTGAAAAAGGGTGCTGCGACTGGCCACTTGGTGGCGCTGTGAGGCAAGAAAGAAGACAAGCGAAATCAGAAAGGACAGCCAAACGAGTGTGGAAACAGCTGCAGCTAAGCACTAGTCCTGAAAAGCACTAGACCTGAAAAGTGAGGTCTGTGAGACATTTGCACTAAAACGTGCGACTGGGGGCCGACCTTTCATGGGCGCAAGTGGCTTCAGGTGTGTTCGATTCAAGTTGGAGCTGAGCAACTGCGCAACCCTGCTCTGGGCCATTAATCACCCAACGCAAGGCACAGCCAGAGAGAGATTCAAGCAAACAAAACACAGTACAGAAAGAGTAGAATCGCCTGCTTTGTTTGACCAGTTCTGTCAGGGGAGAGCGTGAACGCAGTCCCCCACTACCATAAATTATGCAGTTGAGATTCCCACATTTGGGGAATTCACAGAAGCAAACACAACCAGAGTACAATGGGCGAGCCTCGTCCTGGGTGAACCTTTTTTTTTCCAGATCAGAAAGGATTCCTTACAAGTCGTTTAAAACACGGAACATAATCCCGTAATTGGAATCCATTCATCATATTCTGTAACCCCCCTTTTCTCCTTTTTTCCTTATTTAAAAAAAAAAACTACATATTTAATTTAAATACAAGCAAGGAAAAGAAAAACTTCAAATTCATTCCTCCATTTCATCCCTATGGTAAAATAGAATCTGAGAGTTTATCGGACATTTCCATTTCTCAAGTATTTCTGTAAAGGAGAGGGTATTTCCGCTTGTATGTCATATCCTTTAAAGCAAGAGATATTCCTTGCCTTCCATATCCCTTCTTTGATGGCATTTATAGCTGTCCACCATCTAATCCATTCCTCAGGGTTCACACTATTCAGCTCACCATACAAAATGTCCAATTCAGTTGGTGCTCTATACAACTCAACCATCCATTCCTGTACCAGAGACCAAACCTCCCTATCATATCTACAAGCCCAAAATAGGTGGCTGATAGACTTGTCTTCTTCACATTTATACTTAGGGCATTGTGGACTCTTTGTACATTTCATTTTTTCCAGAAATACCCGAGTAGGTAAACATTGATGTACCACTTGCCAGGCAATATCTTTGTGAGAGTAAAACAAAAAGTAATTGTTTACATGCTTCCAAACTGTAATACACTCAAATTCAGTTAATTTTCCCACTGGGGTGATCCTCTCTAATCCTGGGTATAACATGCTTTGAATAATTACTTGATTTATTTCCTAATTTCAAGATATGAGAGGCTATCATTTTCTTTAAAGGGATTAGTACTCTATCATACATTTTAGACCTATATTCAGCATGAGGAGTATTTTGTGGAAGTCTTATTCCCCAGGCATTAGCTACCTGTTGAGCTAACCAAAGCTTTGCAAAACAATGCCACAAATTTCCCTGATTCTCAGATAAAGAGTTTTTTAAAATGGGCATCAAAAACATAGACTCCAGTTTAGATTCCAATTCTGGCACTGCTAGCCCTCCTTTATCCAATGGTTTATACAATATCTCTCATCTCATTTTTTCGTGTTGTGAGCTCCAAAGGAAACTAAAGAGGGCCTTCCTGATAGATCTTATAAAATATATCGGTGCTGGAAAAGTTGATGCCAAAAAGGTAAGGGAGGCCAAAATCTCAGCATTAATTACCAACACTTTCCCTCTCAAAGTAAGGTCTCTCTCTTCCCATTGTTTTAATTTCCATCTTATCTTATCGAGTCTCAAATCCCAATTTCTCTTCTCCATATTTTTCCCAAAAAACAGCCCCAAAACCTTAATAGATTCCACTTAATTTTTAAGCCCCAGTTTTAATTTGGGTTCTTTCCAAAAGGAATACAAAAGTTCTGACTTGGTCTTATTGATTCTAGCCCCGGTAATCAAGGTAAATCTATCACAGATCTGCAACGCTTTCTTTATAGAATTGTTATCAGTAAGGAAGAGAGTAAGGTTATCCATATAAAGTGAAACCTTGGCTTCTCTGCCTGAACTACCTGGAATTGGGAAGCCCTTAATTCCAGAGTACTGCCTGAGTGCCCTAGCTAACGGCTCAATTGCTAAAACAAATAATGATAGAGATAAACTACAGCCCTGTCGTACGTAAGGGGATCTGACATATAGTTATTTACCAATACTCTACTTTGGCAGTTGGTGTATAAGAGGTTAATCCATGCACGAAAAGAAGGACTAAATCCCAAAAATCCCAACAGTGTATGTAGCTAACGATGGTCTATACTGTCAAAGGCTTTTTCGAGATCAAGACCCAGAATAGCCAAGGATAGTTTACGATCTTGTGCAAACAAATAGATATCTCTTACTAATGCCAGATTATCTTGTAGAGTTCGCCCCTTAATACCGCATGTTTGGTCATTACCAATAAACTTAGGCATATCGGGCTGGAGTTTAAAAAAGAGTGCATTGGAAAGAATTTTAGCATCTACTCCTAACAAAGTCAGGGGGCGCCAATTTTTTATCTCTTGTCTATCACCTTTTTTAAACGTCAAGGAGATAACTCCTCTTAAGGAAGATGGAAGTTTCCCTAAGCGTAGGCTCTCCAAAACATCATCAACAAGGAGTCTTTTAACTCTTCCCAAAAAGTTACTAACAGTTAAAAACAGTAAAATTCCTTAGGTAGCCCATCGGCTCCTGGGCTCTTATTATTACTCATACTCTGTACTGCCTTGGTCAAATCCTCCACACATAAAACTATATCATTCGTTCTAAAGTTCCCTTGAGTAATGTTAGCAGTTCCAGAGAGAAAATCTACAATGTCATTGTTTTCTCTATTTTTTGGACTATATAGATTCTTATAAAAGGAAAAGACATGGGATAATATGTTCTGTGTTCCCGTTATTACTTGATGATCTTGGGGTTTTAAGGAATCCAAATATTCGGAACTAGTAAGTTTTCTAAAAAAATATCTTGTACATTTCTCATTAGATTCAAAATGCTGAACTCTACTCCTTATGATATAACTTTTGTTCTTATAAGCCATTATTTTAGCCATTTCTCTCTTAATTTTTACAATATCATCTCCTACCTCAAAACCCGACTGGGACATTTGATTTGTAGATCTTTCTGATATTTCTTAAAACGATAGTTATTTTGTGATGTTGTGACATATCCTCAGAGACAGTCGGATCCATTAGCAGCTGTTTATTAGAGTAGTCAGGCAGGCAAGGGTCAAACACAGCAAACAGAGCTTTCAGAGACAGGCAGAAATCAAAATCCAAAGTCAGGCAAAACAGGTCAGGGCAGGCAGCGAGAATCACAGAACAATAAACAATCCAAGTCAGAACAGAATAAACAGGCAGAATTAAACGCTCAGAAATGCAGCAGGAGCAAGCAAGACTTTGCGTCATACTAACGCGAAGATCTTCCTTAAATAGTCTGAGAGACCGCTGATTAGCGGGAGCAGGAGGAACCAAGGTCAAGGGAAAAAGGGTCCGGGTAGAAACTAGTACTCGGCAGATGGTTCCCGCTGCTGAGTTCCGGGGAGAGCCACAGAGGTGCGGCTGGTGACAGATGTGAATTTCTTGCTTTCCTTAATAAAAAAACTCCTTCACTCTAACTTTCAGGTCCTGCCACCAGTCACCTACTGAATCATATAATTATTGCAGAGATTTCCATTGATTTAGCTTCCCTTTCAATTTTTGGACAACTTTAGGGTCTTTTAACAAATTTATATTTAACTTCCATATACCAGGTCCTCTCATACTTCTTCCACGTACCTCTAACACACAGTTTAATTTGGCATGATCGGAAAAGAATACAGGTTCCACAGAGGATTCTATTACCTCAATTGTAGATGAAGAAAAAAGGAAATCAATACGAGAAAAAGCAGATCCATTGGACCAAGTAAAACTGGGAGCGTCAGGGTTCTGGGCTCTAAATACATCTATAAGTTTAAAGTCCTTAGTGATGTCTATAAGATCTGTTGAGCTAGAATCAAGTTTAACTGTTCTTGTTGATTTCATGTGTTCTTTTGCTATTATACAATTGAAATCTCCCCCCATAATTACTTCACGTCCATAGAATAATATTGTAGCTATATCTTTCAAGATTTCTCTTCTTTCTTGTAAATCTGGAGGGCAATATACATTATACGGAAAGATGTCCCATTTAATTTAACATCTACATAAAGTAGTCTCCCATTAACTAATTCCTGGACTTGCTGTATCTTGAAATGCCAATCTCTAAAAAGGATACCTACTCCAGAAGACCTATTCTTACTGTCTCCAGACCATAAAGAGTGACCATAATGCCATCTATCTTGAAGGAACTTATAATTAGATTTGTAAGATAAATTACATTCCTGAAGGAGGGCAATATCATGGCCCTCATTGGTAAAAAGGAAAACACAGAGGAACATTTAACCAAATCTGTTAATCCTCTGGTATTGATAGAAGTAACCGATAAACGCATAGTCTAAGGGGGAGAAACTACGTGGGGGAAACCATGTTGCTCTTCAGCCCTTTCCTTTTCCTTTTCTTTCTTAGGACGTGGCGATAAAGCTTCTTGTGGTCCCAATTATTTCATTTGGGTAGTAGTTGAGAAACTGTTAATTTCATCAAAGTCCAGAAAAGGGGTGGAATTAGAAGCCCAATCAATCACTTCTTCATTTTCCTGTGTTGGAAGAGCTATAGAGCTCGAAGGATCCTGATTGTTATCATCTGAAGAGAACTCCAACATTGGAGTTCCAGGTAGAAGAGATAAGGACAATGGGAAGGCTTCGGCTACCTCTAGAAGAATGTTTCCTTTTTGTTTCTGACCTTCCTTATCTGGAGTTGATGTCTCCGCATCTATTCCAACTTCAGGTTCTTCAAAGGGGTCATCTCTTTGTGCCTCTCCTCTTGTTCCTTTGTCCTCAATAAAATCCAACAGAGAGGTGACAGCTCTCAACAAAGATTGCAAATGTTCTTTGGACAAAGGGGGTGTCAAATTTTCAGCAGCTCCTTGAGATTGTGGTAAGAGACTTGTGGGGGCTTCCCTTGGGCAATCATGTCTTCCTGGTCGATACTTTGAAGATTTTGAGAAAACCACTAGGAATGTGGCTTTCTTTGTTAACCAGCAAAGTCCACTAGGGTTCGCTCTTCTCTACGTTCTTGTTGTTTTATTTTATTGGAATAGGCATGGGGGCAATCACAAAATCATGCATGGAGGAGCACCGTATAGCGCTTCCCCACCAGCAGGATTCTGGTGGCCCAGATGGCATCCTTGATGACTTTGAGGGTGAGCCAGAGCGAGGTAAATTCCTGTTCAGTCAGGTCCTTCAAGCCCCAGCCCACCCCAAGGATGGCGAGCTGGTACCCTGCCTGGGCCCCACCCACTGGTAGGCATGGGAAATACAGGGGGCCGGTCTTGGCCCACAGGTCCCGCGCAGCACTTTCAGAGCAAGTGACGGACGGTCTCCGGGGAATTTCACCCAGACCGTGGGCAGAGCGGGTTTTTGGCCATGCCTCTGGGGTGCATAACTGCCCTGACCAGGAGGATTTCGTGAGCCACCATCCACACCAAGTCCTTGTGCCTGTTCTGGAGAGCAGGGTGTGCCGCGTTCCTCCAAACTTGTTTGGCCTCACCTAATGTGAGGCCTGGAACTGGACTCACCGGTTCCCGATCCTGAACAAGAGAGACGAGATGCTTGTGGTCAGATAAAATGGTGACATCCAGATTTTCTAAAACATGCTTTTTAAAAAAGTTTTTAATAAAATAATGCTCTTTAGACAAATTAAAAGACATCAGGCTTTTCAAATCAATGGGTAAAATCTTTTTAGGTATGACCCCATCCAAAATCATGTCATGGTTGCCGTCTTGTTGTCTTTGGATGGGGTCGTGGCATATCCTATGTGGAGAGCGGTAAAGCGGCTGGCTAAAAACTGGGAGGCCTTTCCTGCCATTTTCTGGCCTCTTTTTGACCATCTCCCTCTTCAATTGTTCCCACTTGGACCCCCACAGGAAGTAAAACACCGCCCTCTCTAGGTCCTTTAGGAATTTCCTAGGTGGGTTAAAAACAGAACAAACAAGTAACATTAGAGGTAAAATCACAGATTTGAAAATTAAAATCTTGCCCTCCAACGTCATCTGTCTTAGTCCCCAAAACCCCAGTCTTTTCCTAACTTTCCCTAAAATGTCGGTCCAGTTTCCCTAACCTCCACCCTCTTTGTCAAATTTCACTCCTAAAACTTTAAAATCATCATCTTTAAAAGCCAAATCTAGTCCCCCTGTGTCCACGTCACCCCACGGCCCGAAGAGCTGGGCCTCAGACTTGTTCCTATTAAGCTTAGAGCCCGAGGCCCGACCGTACCAGTCAGTCAAGTCCATTGCTCTTCGTAGAGATAAACCTTCCGTGGCTAAAAGAGTTACGTCGTCCATGTATAAAACACAAGTCGCTGTCAGTCCCCCCGTCCTTTAATCCATTTGTCCCTTCTCAAGATCTGTGCCAGTGGCTCGATACAAGCCACATACAAAAGAGGAGATAAAGGACATCCTGACCGACACCGCTGGTGATATTTACCGCTTTGGAAAGATGCCCATTTACCAGGATTTTGCTGACTAGATCCCTGTACAGTAGTCCCACCCAGGCTATGAATCTCTCTGGGAACCCCATTTTTTGCAGCACCTGAAGAAGGTACTGGTGCAAGACTCAGTCAAATGCTTTTTTAAAATCTAAATTTAGGACTCCTAGCCAAATGTTTCTGTCTCTCGCGTAACAGATGGCGTCTCTAATCAGTACTAGGCTGTCTGTTATCTTCCTCCCTGGTACGGCACAGGCTTGATCCGGGTGGATCAAGTCCGCTAAGACAGTCGACATTCATTTGGCTTAAATTTTGCTAAAAATTTTACAATCTAAATTTAAAAGGGTAATAGGTCGCCAGTTCTTTAAGTCTGTCTTGGCTCCTTTTTTTTCCCAGTAGCGTCACTATCCCTATTCTAAAACTGTCTGGGAGTCTGTCAGTTGTGTCAAGCTCTTTAAAAACTGTGAGTAAGTCGTGTGCTAAAATATCCCAAAACGTCAAGTAAAACTGTAAAATCTTGGGATAAGATTTTTTGTCAATAAAAGACAACACTTCTTTTCAAATCTCACTGTTCGTATCCTTAAAACTGTATAAGGTCTTCATAAAAGGTTTCAATTTCACTTTGGATTTCCGTGGTTGTAGTTAATTCCCTCCCTCCTGATTTTAAATTGGTGATGGCCCCTCCCCGTGTCATGACCCTTTTAAAAAAGTACCTAGTACATTTGTCACCTTCTTCGACTTCTCTTTCTTTGCTTCTTAAAATAATACCTTTACTTATAGTTTTGGAGCAAGCTGACATCCCTCTTTTGATTTCTTTAATCTCATTGCTAAAATCAAACCCATTGTTTAAAGATTAAAATATCTCTGTAAACGCTTCTGCAGCCCCAACATGCAATTTTTTTTCTATTTTCTTCTTATCTTTCCCTATCTTGCTAAAAAAGTATTTTGTCCATCTTTTAACCATTTCCCACCACTGTGCTCGTGTATCATAGAAGTCCTGGAGAGTCTGCCATTGGCTAAACTGCTCCCTGTATTTTCTTACTACCTCCTCATCTTCTAACAGGGAGCAGTTTACCTTCCACAAACCTCCACATACTGTCACACCAATAGGAAGTGATAGAGTGCAGGACAGCGTACAGTGATCTGAGAAAAAGAGGGGGGTTAATCTAGCATCGGTTGGCGGGAAGTCACGTGTAAAAACATAGTCTAATTACTTTTTAATTTCTGCACAATTGCTTAACAATACAATAAATTGTAGCTATCATAGTATAATCATCTCTGACCATGCAGCAGTATCTTTAACATACAAAACTACAAAATTTATAAACCCTCCACCTAAATGGCGCTTTCAGATAGGATGGCTTCATGACCCAGAGTTTGTTGAATATGTGGGAAAACAAATCGATATGTATTTTGAAATTAATAAATCTGAAACATCTGCTTGTATTAGATGGGAAGCATTCAAAGCTTTTATTCGAGGACATATAATTGGGTTTTGTAGTTCAAAAGCTAGGAAATCTAGACAAGAAATGAAACAATTAGAAGATCAAATTAAAAAATTAGAAAATAATATCTTTCAGAAAACTACAGATGAAACTACAGTGGAAGAAAAAGAAAAAATATTATTACTT
>JAUMHG010000036.1:16018273-16030266 GCA_032359395.1 Enteromius anoplus
TCTCGCTTTTGCAAACCCTCCTCCTCCCTTTCTGCCTCGCTTCAAAACACATCTTCCCACTCCGGGGGGCAGCCGAAGTTCGTGCCGGACGCACGAGTTTCTTACCCACGCTAGCGTTCAAATCGAGCCCGCGGTGCTCCGGCCCGCTCCCTGGACAGCACGCCAAAACCGCAATCAAATTATTGAGGAAGCGTGAACACGTGAAATATAGACTACATTATAAATCCACCCGGAATATATATAACGTTAGATGTATCTTTCGTTACGCTTGTATTTCGGTGATTTCTATGGCAAAACGTGCAGGAAACAATAGAAACTTCTGCGTAAATAACGTTTGGTCTTTAAATTATTTCGCTATTTATGCTAGTTACTTAGTTTGCTAGTTATCTTAGGTTAAGGTTACTAGCATTAAGGTTACTACGAGCAGGTGGTAAAGTGCTGAACAAGAGGGGGGCCTCAGAAGAATCCCCTATAGGGGAATCTAGAGTCAGGGACTGAGTGCGCCATTCTATGGTGACCCAGGGGTCTTTTGTTTTGTCTGTTGGTCTGTTGATAAACTGAGGAGCATTTGTGTTTTGAATAAAAAGTGAGTTAACACATCAGCAACTACCTCAGCATGTAAACAGTTTGGCGAGATGTGAATTCAGAGATGCATTAGAGCTTCTTTACCATTCTACCATTATTTTTTGGTGAACTGTCGCTTTAAGCAGCTGCTGAAATATACTTGAGGTGGATCGGTGTAATATTGGATACAACTTTGAACTATGTGTCATATTTCCATATGAAGCCAAAACAATAAATCAAACACTTATTTCACTATGAAAAATATATATTTTATTGTAGTAAATTGCACTTTGTTTATTACTAGCTTGCACCATTACTGATAGACATTGAAAAGACAGAACCATAGTTTAATTAAATCATTTTCCCCCAGACGCATCCTGGCCAGGATATCTATATTGTCTACAATCTTTCTTTGCATGCGCAGACCCATCAGTGTATGACATCACATCCTTGTTTTTTTTTAAAAACGAAACCTTGTTTGTTTGGCGCCATCTGCTGGTCAAACAACACCAGACTGAGAAACCTGAGGTATTGAAACAATCCTGCCAGTAAAATACTCTGAAATGTAACACAATGTAATTTTATCTTGGTGTATTAGGTAGAAGATGATAATGACACAAACAGAGTATATTCCATATGTTATGAATACCACCATCTCTTCTAGACCTCTGAATGAATACTTTATGCAGCTGGGGATATTTATTATTCAAAATGAAAGTAAAGATAAAACATTCCACAGATTTAAAAATGATGAATAAGAAGAGGGAATCAAAGAAAAAGATAAAGAAATGAAAGGACCATCACCATCTCAATTAAATTAGTATGTCCAATGAGAAAAACCCTTAAAGGGGGTCATTTAGAAAGATCTTTCTGAATTAATTCATGAAGCATGCCAAAATTATTTTTAAATAAGAAGAGATCTCAGTTCACCAAAGACCCTTTCTGATTCACCAGAACACTGTTGGGTGAAGCAAAATCAGGAAGGCTGACCAGCCCCAGAGAAGAGACATTCTTGAGAGAAACCCATAATGACATCTTCAGAAACCAGGTCCTGGAGGTCAACCCAAATATCGACAGTACTGATACACCTTTAAAGGAGCTTAACATCAGTGAACCATCCTGGAAAGAAATCCAAGAAGTGGTGAAGAAGGCCAGATCCGGTTCCGCCCCCGACCCAAGCGGCATTCCCTATAAGTGTCCAATGCTCCTCCGGAGGCTATGGAAGCTGTTCCAGAGAATTTGGAAGAAGGGCAACATTCCATTGTGAAGAAAAGGAAAAGGGCAGAAGGCTGCTTTGTACCGAAAGAAGAGAACTCCTCAACCATAGACCAATTTAGAACAATCTCACTGTAAAGTGTAGAAGGCAAGATCTTTTTCTCTGTACTGGCTAAGAGGATGACCTCATACATGACTGAGAATGGATACATCGACACTGCCATCCAGAAGGGGGGATCCCAGGCTTCTCTGGATGTTTGGAACACGTTGGAGCTCTCAGTCAGATGATCCGGGAGACCAAGGCCAGCAATGGCAACCTGACCTTTGTTTGGCTGGACTTGGCTAATGCTTACGGATTAATCCCTCATAGTCTCATCCATGCAGCACTAGACCACTACCTCATACCTCAGCACATCAAGGGAATGATCACCAGTTATAATAGTATTGTCACAGTCTGCTCAAGAGGCAGACACGAGAATTCAGGCAAACATGTAAGTTTTAATCAGAGCTTAAGATAACTTCCAGTAGACAAACACAACTCAGAGAATGCAGTGGAAGTCTAAGGCAAGGCAAGTTTATTAATATAGCACATTTCATACACATTTCATTCAAAGTGCTTTACATAAAAGGAAGTAGAATAATCATAAAAAACAATAATAAAACAATAATCACAAAAAAGGAAGTAGAACATTCATAAAAACAATGATCACAACAATAAATATTGTATATTGTATAAATATCTTGATGGGCACTATTGCTGTCTTTTTATTTATACAGAACAAAAAGAACTTACAAAACTGCGTCAGCGGGGGGGCAGTATAACATCTTCTTAACAGTGTTAAATAATTTTTCCTTTTACAACACTCCCACTTAATTTTACACGGAAATTTAAGCACTTAAACTATTTCCATAACTAAGATCAGTACTCAACTTCACAAATAATGTAAAAAATTAAAAATAAAAATCCTTCCAAACTTTCCTCATTATGTTTTCTCTGTCACTTTACGTTCCATTTTCATAACATATTGAACAGTAAGATAAGCATATTACACAGATTTAAACAGGGTAAAGCCCAATTTCTCTACCAAGGTACTCAAACCTTTGTCTTGTCAGCAGCTTAGTCAACATATCTGCCTTCATATGAATTGTTGGACAATACTGTACTTGTATTTGTACATTCTGCACACATTCACGAATGTAATGGTAGCGAATATCTATGTGTTTAGTTCTTAAATGATTGACTGAATTATATGTGATTGCGATGTCTCCTTGATTGTCCTCTATGATCACTGTAGGCAAGTCACTCATTCCAAGTTCAGTCAGTAATCGCTTCAGCCAGGTACCTTCTTGAGCTGCCTGGCTGAGTGCAATATACTCAGCTTCTGCTGTTGACAGTGCAACTGTTGCCTGTTTCTTGCTGAACCAACTTACTGCTCCTCCACTCAGGAAAAACATATTTCCAATTGTTGAGGGACGCTCATCCTGATCCCCGGCCCAATCAGCATCTGCAAAACCAATCAAAGTTCCTGACTCTGACTGCTCATACTTAAGGGGCAAAATTCACTGTACCCTTCAAGTATCGAAGAACTCTTTTATCAGCTGTCAGATGTGCAGTGTTTGGATTTGCATTGAACTTTGACACAACACTCACTGCTTGTGCTATGTCTGGTCGTGTGGCCATTGCTGCATACAACAAACTACCTACCATGGACTGATAAGTACTTGGGTTCACAGATTTACTGATACCATCATCTTTTCTTAACTTCACAATTGCATCAGCAGGGGTTGCAATGGGATTAGCATTACTCATTCCATTCTTCTGGAGGATGGATTCAATGTAATGCTTCTGATGCAGAAATACACACTTCTTTGCTCTGTCTTGAACAACAGAGATGCGCAGGATATAGGACAGCTCCCCCATGTCCTTCATCTTGTAGCGTCCTTTTAGAGCTTGTTTCAACTCGTCCATGCTTTCTGTTGATTCTGTGATCAAAAATCAGATCATGAACATGCACAGCTAGAATCTCTAGCTCCTGTTGAGATCCCACGAACACGTGCTCTGTTTAAAGCCAATGTCTTTCATGAATTCTGTGAAAGCCTTGCTCCAACAGCGAGGAGACTGTTTAAGCCTTTAAGCTTTTTCAGTTTGCATGCAAGATGTTCCTGTCCTGGTTTGATGAATCCCTCTGGTTGCTCCATGTAGATTTCTTCTTCCAGGTGTCCATTTAGAAACGCAGTTACTACATCCATCTGGTGAACATGTAGATTATCCTGGACAGCAAAAGACAGTATTGTACAAGTCGAGCTGAATCGCACCACAGGTGAAAAAGTTTCATCATAGTCAGCACCATACATCTGTGAGTAACCCTTAGCAACGAGTCTACACTTGATTCTTTCCACTCGTCCGTCACTGTGATGCTTGACTTTGAGCACCCACCTCGATCCTATTGCCTTACGATCCTTTGGTAAATCTACCAAGTCCCATCTCTCGTTTTCTAGCTGTGACTCAAATTCCAAGTCAGCCACCTCCTGTCACTCCTTTGCATTAGGACTCATTAATGCCTCTTTTAGTTAGCTTGGCTCTGTAACACAACACACATTGGCAATATAATTAACAGTTACTTTGTCAGCAAACTCATCATATCCATATCTCTTTGGAGGTCTCCTGATTCTGCTGCTTTCTCTAGCAGATTCACTGACAGTGGACTCATCAGCTGGCATTTCCCGTTCATCAATATCGATGGATATTTCCTTATCTGAACAAGGTACTTCCACTTCCTGTTTCCAGCCGAAATCAGATTCATTGAAGATTACATCTCGACGAATGAGAATCCTCCTTTCTTCTTCATCAAAGAGATGGTAGCCCTTTGCATTGTTTGCGTAACCCATGAAGCGAAGCTTCACAGCTTTCCTGTCCAGTTTTCTTCTCTCTGTGTCTGGAACATGTGCATAAGCAACACAACCAAATACTTTCATGTGACTCATGTCCGGCCTTTTTTTTATTCCATCTCTGATAGGGTGTCGCTTTTTTTTAGAACAGATGTGGGCAACTTGTTCTGCATATATGCTGCAGTTGCTTCCTGCCTCTGCCCAGTACATTTTTGGCACCTTAGCATGAGACAACATACTTCTGGCTGCTTCAATCAGTGTTTTGTTTTTCCTTTCAGCAACACCACTTTGCTGAGGTGTGTGAGGTACAGTCATCTCATGATGGATACCTTGAGCTTTCAAGTATTCTTGAAATTTACTGGATGTGTATTCTCCACCATAATCTGTGCTCAGCCTTGTGATTTTTTGTCCACATTCATTGGAGAATGTTCTTTCAAATTCCTCGAATTTGCTCAGAATTTCCTCACTTTTTTGTTTCAGGAAGTAAACTTTGCAACATCTGGAATAATCATCAATAAAAGTTACAAAGTACTTTGCTCCACCTATTGACTCATGGGACCACAGACATCACTATGAATTAACTGCAACTTACGTTTGGAGCGAATCTCTCCCACTGGCTTGAGTGGATTTCTAGACAGCTTTCCCTCCACACAGTCTTCACAGAAGGTAGCTTCTTTCTCGGCAGTAAAATCCACTCCTTTCACCAGATTTTTTAGTTCCTTTAATTTGCTGGTGTGACCCAGGCGCTGATGCCACAGCCTGCTTGTTACTGATGCACCATGACAAACAGGCAAATGTCCTTCGACGTTTAGCTGATATAGCCCATCAGATCTTTGCGTTCCCGCCCCATGGAGAGTTCTATCTTTTCCACGTATGTACTGTAGCAGGTAGACTTCTTGAACTGCACTGTATTTCCTTTTTTCGTTGCAGCTCCCACTGAGAAAACACGAATCATACATTGTGACATTTTTTTACATCACTAACTTTGAATGTCTTTTTAAGTTTGATGTTGCCAAGCCCAAGTGCATCCACAACCCTGCTGTCACCAAGTTTTACAGACTGTGGCTGTTGGTATCCTTGAAGACATTCTTTAGAGCAAGTCATGTGCTTTGATGCTCCAGAGTCAATCAACCACTGAGCCTGTTGTAACATCTCGTTCTGATTAGTCTCTTTAACTACAAAAGCACTCTCGGATGACTCTTCAGTATCTTCACACATCATGTTTTTGGCCTTGTGGATTACATTTTTTATTCTTCCTCTTGGACAGTCACGTTTTATATGACCTTCTTTTCCACATTTATAGCATCTCCACGAGCTGGATCTGTCAGCTCCGACTGCCTTAGAATTAGGCTGCTTATTTCCACGAACTTGCATTGACATGGCTGATGCACCACCCGAGGCAGCTCCATTATCATCTACTTTGTTCTCTTTTTGGTTCTTCATTTATTAATGCTTGCTGAAAAAAACTGCAGTGTCAAAGTGTCCATCTTTGTTTCTAATGCAGTAACAATCGTAGCATAGCTTGATGGCAAACTACCCAGAAGAGTTACAATCTGGTCTTCCTCTTCAATTACAGCACCTATTGCTCCAAGCTTGTCAGTCAGTTCCTTCATTCGTTTTAAATGCTCAATTAAACTTTCTCCTTCCTTCATTTGATATCTGAAGTATTTTTTCCTTTAGAAACAGTTTATTTGCTAGAGTATCTCTCCCTTAATGTCCTCTGATGGTATCCCATGCTTCTTTTGGGGTCTGACAGCTTGTTATCAGGTACAGTTGGGGTGTACTTACATTCAACACCAACATGAAAAATGCCCTTTCTTTCCGACGTTGAAACTCAGCTTGTGCAGCAGCATTAGCTCCTGTTGCTAGGACATCTGTTTCCATTAGCATCCCTCACAGTCCTTTCCCCTTCAGAAAATGCTCCATCTGAAATTCCATGTTGCCCAGTTCTCAGATCTGCTCAGCTTGTCAATAAACAGTTTGTCTTCAATTATGAACCTTATGTTTCATAATGCTTATGTTTATTTAACGACACAGTTTTTTTTTAGTGACGCTCTAGGCCCATAACCTATTGCTGTCTTTTCATTTATTCAGAACAAAAAGAACTTACAAAACTGCGTCAGCGGGGGCAGTATAACATCTTCTGAACAGAGTAAACTTAGAATTATTTAAATGACTGGAATTCGTCTTATATAAAAATGAAGTTAATTATTGTGCTTTTCATTTTTGTAGTAGCTAGATGAGAAAATAACAGTTAATCTAGATTAAAGTAACACATTTATTTAAACAAAACGGTTGATTGCTAGCTAAGGTTACTTTTCTTGTTTTAGACTTAATGTGAGATTGTTATAGATATATTTTATGGGGTTTGAGATTTAATGTATTTTTTTAAATAAATGTATGGTTTATAATTTAGAGAGGAACCAACACAGCAGCATTGCAATTTTTGTCTGAGGAGGGAACCTAGGAGGGATGCCGTTTCAGAGGAAATCTTGATCAACACACTGCGGAGGTCTTTGCTTAAAAGAATAAGAAAGACCAGCACACAATCAAGATAAAAAAGGGTGTGAGTTGACAATATCTACAGTTGTTAGATTTGTGCACCCCAATTTATGAATATGGTTAGCATTACATTTTCACTGCTCCGTGAAAGACCAGTATACACAGTCTAAACTTGATGTACATAGTGATATGGTTTTAAGTGAAGTAAATGATGGCAAAAACTTAAAACAAAATGCCATTTTACAGCAGGCATCATCTTCTGTGTCAGTGATTCTGTAACAGGAAGTGACTAACCCTAATTATAATGACAGTGTTCAACAATTGACATCTGACCAGAATTGAATAGATGGAATCAAATTTGATTCAAGTTTCAATTCACTGAATCTTTTCATGTTTGCAGCGGCCTTCCTCCATGCCTTGGGCATGATTTATTTGAGGGGGTAGTGCCAAAATGATTTGGCCCTCTATATCGAGCATTTGGTACAGGCTGAAGAACGTTTTACTTATCACCAGGTAAATCAGGCCATTTCACAAACAAAACTTCTGGGTAGTGACTCGCACAACAAACTTTGTGAGATTAAGGAAAAAGCTAAAAAGCTCAGTGGTTCAGCTACAAAGAATTGGTGCCTCTGCGGCTCTTACCAGTTTATGTTGGTAGATGGATCAAACATCCTATTGAAGGTGAGGTTTGGCAGTTGTGCCTAGAGAAATAGCTGAATTAATATGTGCAGAATGAGGTCACCTATCTGAAAGATTTATTAGAGGAATATGTGTTTTTTACGCAACAGCATGTTCCCTGACCAACCTCTCAAACCAAAAAAAAAAAACTACAAAAAAAAGTGTGCCAGAAAACTTCACAATTTTTTACACTTAAGTAAAATGCAGCATGCTACTATGTTGCGCGGTTCACAATTAGTATACTAAATAGGTGAGATCGCTTGGACCAGCAAAAAGAAGACAGGACTCACTAGAGCAAAAGGTAAGCAAGGAGTGTAAGATTAGTTCTTATAATTACTGTCAATCAATTAATCACACAGGTCAAAATACTAATGTCAAGATGTAGTATACAAGTTTGCTTATTTGTCCTTTTGATAGTTTAATCAAAAATAACCATAACACAATTACAACAAATAAATTGAGTAGTGAAACCCCAAAGTATCAAAAGGATATCAAAACTTGAAAAGAAAAAAAAAACATCAGATTCAGTGTACAATTTGCAATTTCCAATCCTCAAGATCAAGTTTCAGTTTGATTCAAGTTCAGAGTCCCAACGTCCAGTTCAGTTTCAGATACAAAATCAGAGTTCTCGATGTCCAGTTCAATAATAAAAAAAGCACAAAAAGAGTAAAAAAAAAAGTTCATCAAGAGTGGAAATTTCCGTCCAGGAAGAATGGAAGAAAGGAGAAAAAAATAATTGATCCAGGGAAAATCAAGGCAGCAAAACTTGGAAAAAACCAAATCGAATCAAGTATAGTTTGATTCTACCAGATCGACAGACTTCTCACAAACTCACAAATCACACGCCAACCTACAGTATTTTAAAGCTTTTAGACATTGACATCACTTATTCAGTTTTTTTTTTTTTTCTCCGTTACGATTCACAAAAATCTGCATTCAAAATAACGAAATACATGTCTCATAAAGGGATTCACCAAGGAGAAATATAAATTAAGAAGAAAATATACAAAACTTTCTCCCAGGAAATCAAGGCCTATTTTATCTGTCTTTTGTCACGTCTCTTTCCAATTTCGTCACATGCCCTTACTAATAACATGAGCATACATGACCAGTATCTCATGAATCTGTGATTTAACTTGTTAATAATCTATTGCTAGCTTTTTAAACTATGTATTCTCAGCAAATTTGTGCCACTGAGTCTTCTCACCTTTATGTTCATTCGCGTTCTGTCTGCTTGTGCACTACCATCCCACAGGGCCAGAGCTAACCTCTGCCCTTTCCAATTAAGAGTCTTTCAGGAACTTTTCCTTTTTTATTGTTTATAAAGCAATCTTTCTGCAATTTTGACTTTTTGTTCTAAATATTATAACAATAATAATTAGATCAAATGTTTAATTAAACATTTGTGATTAACGGTCTGGGTTACAAAGAACCTTAGCGGAACGACATCAGCTTCTTCAGTCATACCTAAGCTGTGGTCAGTTATTCCCAGCTACTATCCAGGTCGTTGGTGAAGCAAATGAAGTTGATGAACGGTCATACAACAGGAATACAGAAATTGTTAAAGACAGTTGATATTGACTAACACACAACCTCAGAGGTTTCTGCAATGACTTATAAAGGTACCAAGTACACCAAAGGCCTTGCTGTTGTTTTAAAGCATACTGGTGACACATTAGTCTTTGGAAAAATATCCCTGATACTCACTGATGAGAAACAGGTGCACTTTGTTGTTTTGGTACATCACTCAGTTCAGTTAGTTGATCTTGGAGTCTACTACCTACTATGTGTGTCAGATACTTATCCGCTGCCGGTCTACAGCATCTTGGACTTGTTTGCTTGCATCACTCAGTGTGTTCTTCATTCCAGGTATGGATGTGGAATGCATTCAGGAAATTCAGAGAGTGCTACCTGAATAGGAGTATGAAAGGCTGATGCTCATTATTGAACATCTGTCTTCAGTTGTTGGAGTCACGAAGAAAGAGCATCTTGCCTTTATTGAGAGAGATGACGTCCAGAATTATTTAACGCCAATACAAAATACAATGCCGTAAAGTCATCCAAGCTTTCAAACAAAAAGGTAAGAAAAAAAGCCTATTTTATGAGGCATCTCTGTAGATAAATCCGACTGTTGTGAGGTTTCTAACAATTTTCACATTAAACCAGTGTCTCTTAATTCCAGTCCATAGGACCCACCTCCCAAATGTTTTTAGATGTTTGCCTATTAAACACGGTTGGAAGTGGAAGAGTTGAATCAAGTGTCAGGCAACATTCCGGTAGGTGTGTCCCCATGACTTCACTAGAGAAAAACTGACTTAAAGTGCTGGATTTACTACATAAAGTCACTTAAATTATTGCATGCTAAATGATATTTTTCTCAAAGCTCAACGGTATGAAAAATATCTACTTCTGTTACATTGTTTAAAAAAAGATGTCACTAATAAATCCATCTTAGGTTCTCTTATGTTTAAACTGTACATACGGCGAATAGAATTAACTTGTAAATATCTGTTAATGTATTCTTTCTCTTTAAAGAACTGAATGGTGGTGTGGACAGCAATGAACAGACAATACCCTTGTCATCCGTGGATCCGAGACTGACAGATGGGCATGCTAACTTAACACCTCCTCAGACACAAACCTGCTCACCTGGACTGTCTTTGACAAAAACAAAATTCATGGATCAGCCAGTTCGAGATTCATTGGGACAAGGTGCCTGCTTCACTCTCACAGGAACTGTTAAGCCATGGGGAGAACTGTGGTAGCTGCTATGCAGAAACATTGTACAAATCCCAACAGGGCTGCTTGTATAGAGATAGCAAAAAAGGTTGTTTCAACATATCCTTCAACATTTACTGACAAAACTGAGGAAGGTGAACAGTTGGGTGTGGGGTACTTTTCACTTGTTAATCAACTAAAAATAAGAGTTGAACACGTCAACCGCAGCAATGTAAATGAATACGGAGACCAAAGACAATGCCTAAAACTAGTGATGTCTCTACCACCAAAACAGTGCAGTGTAAAGTTGACAGCTATGGCTGCACAAATTGGCAGCCACAATGTCTCCCAGAAGGAGAAACAGTCGACTCTTTGGAAGAAAGATGAAAAACTATGATAGTCATATTTCAGTCTGCTGGCCCCAGAGCTGCAGACATTCCAGAAATTGACAATTCAATTTGTTTGAGTTTGACATCCATTTATGAACGTCACATGTTAAACAGCTGCCCTCCCCCGAGTATGAATCAGACTGCAGAACAGGGGCCTTTCCTTTTTACAAAAAGAGGACTCTGTGCACATTTAAAAACTTTCACAGGTATTAATATCTGTGATCGAGTAGGTGTAACACTCTGTTAAAGGACGATGAAGACAGATGGAAAATCAACATAAGTGTTTATTGAACAAAATGTGAAGGAATAACTGAGGAGGGTTGGGATGAAATAACATAAGGTGCGCTGACGATCTCAAGATTGCTGAATCTAAAGTCTCTCGTACTTTGGAACAGCTAGGGCTGTGAGCTAAGACAATCCTCACTAGATGTCTCCTTTCCTCGTGATGTTGGTGTATATTTTAGGTGCCTGGACCCAGTGAAGAGAATCAGGTTAATCACAATGGTAAACATATCTTTGAGTCTTTAGCAGGTGGATAGCAGAGCGCTGCGGGCACACAGTTCAGTGGAGGAGCTTTCGAACAACGAGTGGAGTTCAAAGCGGGTAACAGCGGATCATCAAGAGCAACCGCTTTCCTGGGGTTTGGGTTGCAGGTTAGCCGTGACAGGTAAGTATACAGGTAAGTAAAGACACAGTTAGTTTTCATACGATACTTTACGGACTCAGGCAGTAGCATGCTCTGTGCAGGTGAGTGCGTTTCCAATCTCCGCTTGACTCAATGATCTTAACTTGCTCGTTGCAGGCGAGAGTCAAACAAAGCTGTTTGGATTCAGGATCACAGCGTGCTTGTTACAGGTGAGTGTCTTTCTAAACTCCTTTGGTTTCAAGGTCTCTGGATCTCAGGATAACAAGGGACCCAGCTAACACACGACATAACAGTTACGTAACATATTTGTCATTATTGGTAATTTCATGACTTACCAATTGGCAACGTAACCACAACGTCGTAGGCACGTAATTCCATTACCAACCTATTAC
>JAUMHG010000036.1:16039541-16054032 GCA_032359395.1 Enteromius anoplus
ATTTGCCATCTCGAAGCGAGATTCCTATTCGTCGGTCACCGACGTGACTCGGAGTGACCGACTGAAAGGGAACTATACTGTCATTTACTAAAATATTGAATCAATTTCCTTAAGAATGAAGTGATTTTACAGCATATTCCATGCTTTCAGTGTTTAATAGATTTACAATAGTCGATAACAATAATTCTAATGATGTTAATAACCGGCATAATTGTATTTATGTATGTCAACAACTTCAAGACCATGTTTACTTGATCGTGTGTAATATATATTTAGTGGAAAAAATTTTTTATAATCAAATCTTTTACATGTTTTGATTTACTATGATCTTGTGCAGGATCTAGAAACGAGAATGTCGACTGCCATACCCATGAATTCCTTTGTCATCCAGCTGCAACAACCAATACAAACAACAGCAGTTCAGACGGAAACAAATGCTCCTGCGCCTGTTTATGTCCAACAGATACCAGGATTTTCATTTCTTCATGGACTTAAGGGTTTTCTAAAAGGCCAACCAAAGGCCCTTGGGGTGAGAATTTTTTGTTAAACCCAAATAATATTTTTTTTATTTGTGGATGTTAGTGTGAGATAAGAAAAGTACATGAATTAATTCTTAAGAAGGAGGAGTAAACACATTAACAAAGCAGACACAAATTCTATTGAACAATGTGGCTTTTTGTCTTAGTGAGAGGACAAAGAATAACATCTAAGTAGAAGCAAACTATCAAAAACTGTGAAACAATAGACTCTCTTGTGCTATTTTTTCTGTCCCACACAGACAGTCCAGATAATGATTGGTCTGATGACTCTCCTGTTTGGCATCGTGCTCACAGTGTATGCAGAATCCATCTTTGTCTTTATTGGTGCACCTTACTGGGGATCTATCATTGTAAGAAATTACAGTTCAGTGTTTGGTTTTGTTTGGTATAATACAAGCTTCAGTATTTAGTCAACCAAAAATGCCTATTACCACCATGTGAGATGGGCGGCGCCATGTTTGTTTGCACTGCAGCAAAAGCTCAGTTTGAATATGGCAGTTCAGTCATTCCACGAAAATGGCACAATCACCTTTTAAGGTGTATTTCATCTATTGGGTCACCAAACTTTATAAATAGTTTATATACAGATCAGATGATATCCTATTCCCTTTTCTTTCATCTTCGTCCCTTTTGGGTTGTGAATCCAACACTCTCTGAAAGTGACACATGCATGTGTAAGTTGCATGAAAATCTCAGCTTTCTAGCAGTGAAGCTCCGTCAGTTGAAACTCATTGAGACAGCCAACATTGAAACGTTAATAGAGAAGGTTTGCTGCAACTCATCCATCACTGAAGAACAGGGGAGGAGGCTTCGATACATGTTGACTTCTCCGAAAACTACAGCTGTAAATACAGTTCTCAAGTTCAGGCGGTCCACTTTGGGGCTTCACATCAGCAGGCCACCCTTCATACTGGTGTGTTGTATGTTGGTGGACTCTCAGAGCCTGTGTGCTTTAGCACCATCTCCCCCAGTAGACATAAAGGACCTCCAGCAATATGGCAGCACTTAAATCCTGTGCTAGATTACCTTCAAGGCCAACATTCACAAGTGTCTGTGCTGCACTTTTTAAGCTATGGACCCTGTACGCAATACAAACAAAGAGGAAATTTCTACCTTTTCAGTACAGAACTGGACAGAAGAGGATTCAAGGCTGGTTCTTGGAATTTTTTCGAGGCTAGTCATGGAAAAGGAGCGCCAGATGGTGTTGGGGGAGCCTTAAAAAGAGCAGCTGACATGATGGTAGCAAAGGGGCATGACATCCCAGATGCAGACGAGTTATTCAGGGCCTTGTCTGAAACAAACACAAGTGTGAAACTGTTCTTTGTGAAAAGTGAAGATGTTAAGGAAGCAATGTAGAAAATGCCAAAGCAGATACCAGCTGTTCCTGGAACCATGAGAATTCACCAGGTCATTACTGTAGCTCTAGGAGAACTGATGGTTCGTTATGTAAGCTGCATGTGCACAACATGGAAGCAGTTTAACTGCAAGTGCTTCAACACCCAGTGTTTCACTTTTGGCCAGAAGATAGAAACGGCTGAATCACAGACAGCCAGTGGGGGGTATCCGGAAAAAGAGATCCAGTGGGAAAGCCCAGAGCTGATTGGTAAATGGTGTATTCTCAGATATGACGATGATTTAAATCCAGGCATCTTTCTAAATATACAAACAACACATGTTCAGGTCAAATGCATGCATCGTGTAGGGTCTAATTGATTCTTCTGGCCGCATCAGGATGATATCCTCTGGTACCTGTTTGATTATGTCCTTGAACTTATTCCACCCCCACAGAATGTGACAAAACGGCATGTGGAAGTCTTGAAAGAGGTGTGGAACCGACTCTCAAGATGATTTTATGAAACAAAATGCACATTCTTGCATATATACAGACACACACATTGATGCAAGCACACACATGCAAAACACTCCGACATGCATCTTGTGTCCTTCATATGGTTACAAAGTGAAATATAATGCTAATGGAAAGTCCTATACATTGAATTTGAGGGTAAACAACTGTTTATATGTAAATCTGTATTTGTCTCTTCAACCCCGTTACCATCTTCAACCCTGTTATGCTAGTCTCAACCCAGTCACACCTACATTTTCATAAATTATTTTCTTAAAATGTTGAAAAAATAATTTAATGTTTGCTGATTTGTGACTAAAATATTGAGCGCTATCATACAGTCATTGATTTTGATTACAATTCTTAGTTAAACTACATTTTTGACGAAAATTTACAAGATTGCTTTCACTTATTAGTTACATTTCAGGATTTTATGAGAGTAAAAATGTGTGATTTTAAGTCATTTTTCTATTTAAAATTATTGTGGTAGTATCACATTAAGTATGGGGGACATCTGATTAATGTAAACATATTGATTTAGTTTAGAAATATAGTTTCATCCAAAAATGAAAATTACCCAATATTATACTCACCCCGAAGTCATCCTAGGTTTATGACTTTCAGTTTTCAGACAAACAAAGTCAGAGTTTTAAAAAAAATTGAATGCTGGTGGATAGCGGCCATGTTTTGAAGCTCCTTAAATGTGATATATCCGCAAGTACTGCGACGTGAAACTAACTTATACACCTTTGGGGGGTTGTCACATGTCCTCTGAAGCAGGTCGATGACTTTTTGTAACAAAAATACTTCTAGTTTTAAAATTATAATGTAAATAACTTAAATGTATTAACTTTGCTGATTACGCAGTTTAGTGATTGTGTTCCATTTCGATTTGATGTATAAAGAAAATTTAGATAAACTGTTCTAAAACCAATTGTAACGAATGGGCTGTGTGAGCTCGCGCTCTCGCTCCTCTGTGGGCAAAGGCACGGCAGGCAGAACGCGAAGACAGAATAAACTCAAAACTGGATTTTAATAAACAGGAAAACAAAAGGAAAACGCGAAGAGCTTTGCAGAGCTCTGACGCGGACACCGAACGAAACTTTAACCACACACTAAGGACCGGGGCGGGGTTTACAGAATGACAGGAGCACATGAGGGAGACTGAATGAAAACAAAACACAGATCACAAGGACATGGAACGCCTGGGGGGCGTGACACCAATATGTAATTTTTGTGATTCATACAGTTTTGGTGTGTATGTTGTCAGGGGAGCACAACACAAGCTAACAGTTTCATCATTTAATGATATCCATGTCATTAGACAGCGTCAAACCAGCATGCACTGTTTTTTTCAGCAGGGAACCCCGATACACAAAGTTTTCTTACAAACACAACGATAGGTTGCAGTAAAATGTGTCAGATTATGAATGTAGTCGAACGCAATCAAGCAAATGTGTTAAATGCAACAATCTTATGATACACATGGTGGTAAAAAGCTCATTCTGGTTGAGTACCATCTGTGAATATTTAAAGTAAAGCCTAAACATTTGCCCTTCTCTTTTCTCTCAGTACATTATCGCAGGCTCACTCTGCATTGCTGCAGAAAACAAAGTTAATTCATCATCCAATTTCTGTTTGGTATGTACACACTTGTTATTTTTAGGGGTCCAAGCACCTGAAACACTGGAACACTATTTTGTGTGCCAATTTTCTGTACTGAAAATGTCTCTGATTTTTCATTTCTGAAAATTAAAAATGTACACCAAACTTTATCAGAACGCAACCTGTTTAACAACCACTAAAATATTTTAACACTATAATGCATGTATGTTGGTTCTGTTTTGTAACACTGGAGGGTTAATGACCTCCTTAAGACAGGAATTCCAAGTTCTCTTGGTCATTGTTTTGGGGTCTGGCTCTGTCTTGAGTATTTGGTGGCGTTGGACTCATTGGGTGCCCATATTTCATCCCTGCGCCCATCTTCCATCACGTTGTTAACTCAGTGACTGGATTGCCTTTGTCCTTCATTAAACAGTTGTTTGTCCACAATTGAATTCTTCTTGTGATTTTGTAACAGAAGGATCTGGCCAGTAATGGATTCAAGAACTTATTAAAAACTGTGCAAGCGAAAGTGTACAGAGATTGTTTTAATATCAGCATATTTGCCATAAAATAAACTTTCAGTTAAGATTTGCTGGATTTTGTTGTAAAAAAATGTTTGTTTTTTTTTTTTTTTTGTTTTTTAAATGCATTGCAGTTGTATCACTAAATAATCAACATAAGGTATTGGTGCTTGGACCCTGAATAATATTTTATATATGCCAAGTAGTTTATTTTTATTGCAATGCATATACATTCACAGCATGGTCAATAATGTTATGCTGATTTTCTGCCGATAGGTGAGCGGTTCACTTGCGGTCAACATTGTCAGTGCTATAACGGCAGGCATTGCCCTTATCTTAATTTCACTGGATCTGTCATTAGGACCAGTCAACTTTTACCCGTACAATCACTTTGAAAGTTACGTTACCAGAAAGTATAAGGTATGTCATTAACTTTTATATTCATATTAATATTTACAGCAAGACCACTATGTGGTCAGTACACTTGTCAAAAGTCAAGCTTTAACTTTCACTCATCTGAGCTGACAGCTGTTCATTATTTAATTAACTTTAATTTCTTAAGTTACATGTATTTGTTTAGGTTATTATTACCTAATCAAATCAACTCAACTGCAGTTTGATTGATATTACCACATCAACCTAAAGTAAAATGATTCATAGATAAATAATAAATTCAGTTTTTGTTATTGTTATATGTGCTGATGTTGTGTTTTCCCTCAGAACCTCTTCAATGGAATCAGTGGTGTATTGATGTTATTCTCCTTCCTTCAGTTTATCATCTCCATCTGTTTATCAGCATTTGCTTGTAAAGTATTCTGTTGTCCTCCTCAGGTGAGTGATGCATCAGGGATTCCCAAGCTTTTTTTAATCCTCTGAACCCCTCAGATAAGTATGTGTATAAAGTATATAATATATACATAACACTGCGGGTTTACAATTATTCTCTCTTAAATGTTCAATATGTTATATGCTGCTGTGCTCAAAAATGTTGACAATTAATGAATGAATGTATGAATTATTTGAAATTATTTTCAAGAATTCTGATGAAAGCATGTTTCTACTCACACATTTCAGAAGGATTTCTGTATTTTGCCTTTTAAAATTCCATTTCAAATACAATGAGCTTTATACACCAATAATATGCATTGTATGCGTATTTCCTAAAAGTGCCATTTGTTCCACAGGTTACAACTCCACAGCCCTCTGATCTCATACCCAATCAGCGCCATGATCCTAACAACTCACAGGTAGGGGAAGGTTGAAAATAATGCATTGTTGGGTTTAACTGATCAATACTGTAAATGTACTGTATGTATATTCCATGTGTGAATACATTTTCTCATTTGCAGATACCTACAGTCAGCAGCTCTTACATGAACCCCCATACCGAAGAACCTTACTACAGTAGTTGTGAATATGACATGACATCTGTAAAACAAACTATTCAAGACTAGATAAGCTACTTCATTTTCTTTAGGTTTCAAGGAAGTTGTGTAATCATCAGTGATACTGGAAAGATAGTTTTTAATAATTGTAATTGCTTTATTCTTAAAGATTATATGGTATAAAATATACAAAAGGAAGAAAAATGGCTAATTTGTGTCATAATTAAAAAAAAATGTGTTTCTGAAATGTGGAAGTCGTGACAACAGAGTTGGGTAACAAAAGGGCAGCAACTGATCAAACATGGAAATTTTCCAAGGATCAAAACACAGGTCAACATGGAGAAGGTAAACTCTGAAACTAGGCACAACGATTGGCTATACAACAATCAGCCAATCAGCACAGCTTAAGTTAACTTAATTAATCAATATAAACAACATACATATGCATAAAACTGACAATTTTTAGGAAATTTACTTTCAGCAGACTTACAAACAATGACAACAGAAGCAATCAAAACCGACATAAAAGGGCTTGTTTAAAATAATACATTTAAAAAAATACAATTAAACAGGTTTTAGTGTTATAGGGTCCATTGTTTGTAATAAATAAAAATAAAAAAAACAAGTAACTGTTTTTTACATCTTGAAGGAATGCATTTAGACAAACTTAGAATCATTACAAAGCTGAATTTGTTAATTAATAACATCTGGGTTACACAATGAATAACTTTAATGACACATCACCTAAATTTAATCTATCCACAAACAATATTAAATATGAATTAACATTCACAAACACAACCCCAAATTCACTTCACTCAACCCTTGTTTTCGATGTGATATTGTTTCCCAGTCTTCATCATCATCTTCAGACTTCACTCCTAAATAAATATGATACTAGAGGTTAATTTTCCAATAAACAGGTTAGTGCATATTGTATTTTTTTTAACTGATCTATTCACTCTTAATAATGGCAGATGAGTAACAACTGAATATGTTGACAGATTGTACTTCAATTCAGATAAATGTACATTGTACTCAAAAGGCCCATTAGGGAAGCATTAAATCCGTGTATCATGCATACTTTATTGTGTGTAGCTCGTTTGTTATCAGGTGTGAGTGTGTGTGTGAAATGATAAGCCTTTTAGAGAGACTTAAAGAAAAAGTATTTTATTTTGGTGGAGACTTAAAAAAAAAAGACTTTTATTCTGGTGGAGACTTAAAAAAAAAAAAGACTTTTATTCTGGTGGAGACTTAAAAAAAAGACTTTTATTCTGGTGGTGACTTAAAAAAAAAGACTTTTATTCTGGTGGAGACTTAAAAAAAAGGACTTTTATTCTGGTGTAGACTTCAAGAAAAAGTATTTTATTTTGGTGGAGACTTAAAAAAAAAGACTTTTATTCTGGTGGAGACTTTAAAAAAAAAGACTTATTCTGGTGGAGACTTAAAAAAAAGACTTTTATTCTGGTGGAGACTTAAAAAAAAAAAAGACTTTTATTTGGGTGGAGACTTAAAAAAAATACTTTTATTCTGGTGGAGACTTTAAAAAAAGGACTTTTATTCTGGTGGAGACTTAAAAAAAAAAAAACTTTTATTCTGTTGTTGTGACGCCATAGCTTTGCGCCGCGCAACTGCGTCTGTGACTCGGCTGAAGTAAGGGGTGTGTTTTTAAAAGTTAAAGGTTTAAATGAACGCAACTCGTTTAGAGAAACGGGCATGGAAATTAAATGCTCTATTTGTAATGTAATATTTGTCGAGTGATATTAATGTATTAATTATTTTGCGCACCCACACGGGAGTAACAGCAAAGGTACGTCTCTTTCTCTCCCTGAATCGAGAACAGCTTCTCATAAACATGAATTCAGTCAGTGGCAAGTAATGACGGAGAAACGGAGCTTTCTGAATCTCTGAAGTAATTGCGTCTCAAAATAATTCACTGTTTTGCATCGCTCGAATCTGCCGCTTAAAAACATCAAACACAAGCATGTTTCATTTACTATTTTTCCAAAACAACGGCAAATGTTCTCATTAAAAGTAAAACATAATGTGCAAATCAGTAAATACTTAACACAAATCTTAATACATGTGTAACATTAAAGTGAAGACTAGTTTTGTTTTGTTTTTGTCTTGTCTAAGTTTATCCCTTGACTGACTCCCTTACCACACAGAGACTTAGTTTGCACTTCTTGTTCATTTTGTTTAATGTTTTTAATTTTGACAGGACTGAGTGTCCCTCTGAAGCAACTGAGATCCGGGTGACACACTAGGCTTTTATAAAAATGGCATTTATTAAAGAGGAGAGCGAAGACATAAGAATTGAAGAAGTATTCAGAGTCAAACAAGAAGATCCTGAGGAACAAACACACATGGCATTTATTAAAGAGGAGACTGAAGGCATAAGGATTAAAGAAACCTTCTCAATCCGATACGAAGATACCGAGTCACAAACAGGTTGGTTTTCATACACTCATCTGATCATTAAATGTAACCCTATGTATGTAACTTTAAACTCGTGGTGGGAACAATATTAAGTAGTGATTTGATAACTGGGTGTGTATCTGTATATACAGCTACTATGCAATTAATTTATGGTGTGCTACTACCCTTTAATAAAATATACTGTGAACTAGAAAATGTTTTTATTAACTGACATACATTTGACAGTAATGTTACTTATTTTTCTTAACTGAAAAAGAGCTTTAAATGCAGCCTCAAATCCAACACTATAAACAGGAAAAGGTATTTTAGTTTTACAATATAACTGTGTAAAGAAAAGTGCAACAAATCGAATATAAAGTAAATTATGAATAATATAAGAAAATAACCTCTTTAAAACTGAAAGTCCAGAAACAGTTTTGTTAGGTCATTACTGTTTTTAAATACAAAAGTGCAACAGTAACTTAAAACACTTAAAAGAAGTAGGTATGGTTTTCATTAAGTTTAACGAAGAGCGTATAAGCTCCAAATGTCCCCTGCGGTGAGAACATAATTAAATACTTTTCTACCTGTGCTATGCCTACCTGGAAAAAGCCACTTCACTAATTTGTGAAGCTCAATTATCTTTTGCTGCTCGTCAGAAATATATTCTTTGTTTTTTTATCATTGAATTTGGGCTTTGTTTTCCCTCTTATTTATATTTATGTGAAACAGGAAGTCAGGGCTGGATAATTTCATGTTCATAATTAGCCTAGAGCACTCAAAATTGTAAATATACTTCAGAAATTTTTACTCCTAAGAATTTCTAGAGTTGCCAATAATTATGGCCAACATATATTGGAGAAAAACATTTGAGATTTGCTCCCCTTTTTCAATTGCTTTACTTCAATGATAGGTTAGAATTTTTTTATTTTTATTTTTTTTAATGAAAAGATCAAACAATGCAGATTTATTTTCACAGCCACCTCAGATTGATCATATTTAGCAGAGGGCACTGTACTTATTTTAAAATGAACAGTTTGACTGACAGATTTTTATTGAAGGACCCCATTAAAGCCTCCAGTGACACCCATGATGGACAATTACAGTCTCAGAATTGTTCAAATATTTAACTTTTTGTAACCAGAATAAAAGTGCAGGTGTGACACTCGTAAATTAGATTTTTTTTAATTAAAACTGTATGTTAAACGGCATTATCGCTACTATTTTGAGCGATCATGGTGATATTCAATATTTGTTTTGACAATCCCCTTCAGACATTCGTATAACAGTAAGTAACTTTGCGACTACATGTCAACTAGTAGTCATTAGAGTATTAGTAGACTGTCTGATACCTATCTTCTGACACTTTATTTTGATGGGTCCGGAATATGCTAGTATATGTAGTATATGTTAACTTAGGCCATGTCCACACTAATAGGTTTGTTTTTTTTTTTTTTTGAAAAGCATCTTTTTCTGTCCATTTTGGCCTTCCGTCCACACTGAGACAGGGTTTTAGGTCAAGGAAAATGGAGCTTTTTGAAAAAAGTCTCCAAAGTGGATAGATTTGAAAACGCAGTTTTCAAGTTGAAGTGTGGACTGTGAAAACGATAACGCATTTTAGTCATATGATGCAGTCATGTGACCAATTCAACTAATGGTGGATGGCATTGTACAGCAGTTGTTTTGTTTGCTCTAAATTTTGATACCCCTATTAAAGATTAATAACATTTTGAACAACTTTTCCTCTACATTCTGCCGCAACGTTTTAAAGAGTCGGAAAGTTAATAAACGGCAGACTGAAATCGGCTTACGTTTTTACGCATGCGCAGAGCAGGAACGAAAGCATTTTTGGTCGTTTTAGTGTGGATGATCGACTCTCCGGAAACAAATGAAAATGATAGTGTAGACGCAGAGCGTTTTTAGATGAAAATTGCATTTTCAAATTTACACGGATTAGTGTAGACGTAGCCTTATTTTACTAATCTTAAACCTACACTAACTCTGTGTCTTCACCAGACGCTAAAGTTGTTGTACCGTGTCACAACAGCTAAAGTCTGTCTACACTGATTTCGACAAAGCAACTGTTGAAACTTGTCAATATGTCATAAATAGAACACCGCATTAGTTTTCTGTGTGTAGACATGGAGGTGCAAACGAATGGGATTTAGCTTACATGTTGTTACAGAGTCGCTTATAGTTAGTAGAATGTCAAGTGTACTATAAAAATAAAGTGTAACCAAAGTGTAATCCAGCGCCACTCAAGAACTCGTTTCAAAATTATAGCATTAACATGTTATGAAAATTATACACCAACAGAGACTCCTGATAAACAGTCAGCGACAGAGGATGCGCCAAACACCGAAGAAACTTTTGCCACCGACAAAAATTACTGCTACGTCTGCAAGAAACCTCAAACGAAAATTTCACGTCACTTGAGACAGCATCAAAACAGTGAGACTGAAATCGCTGCTGCGTTTTCGCTCCCTAAACACTCCAAAGACCGAAAAAAGTTGCTTGAGAAGCTACGGAACAGAGGAAACTACCAACACAATCAAGAGGTAATAGAAAGAAAAAAAGGACTGCTAAAAATTAGAAGGCGCACAGGAAGTGCTGAACTGAGTGCCAAAACCTTTGTGCATTGTGTATACTGTAAAGGCCTGTATGTTCGCAAGGAGCTCTGGCGTCATGCACGGAGATGCCCTTCAAAGTCTGAAGCAACTGGCAAGGCCCAAGTATTAGTTTTGGCTGATATTGCGGAGTCAACTTTCTCCCAACCCATATCTCCCGAGGTGTGGAAGATCTTGGGCAATATGAGGAATGATGACATTTCATCAATAGTTCGAAATGATTTCCTCATACTTCAGTTGAGTCAGTGTCTTTACAACAAGCACGGCAGTGATCCATCCAAATCTGAACACATCAGACAGAAGGTTCGAGAAATGGGCAGGCTCTTGCTAAGATTGCGAAGAAAATACTCCATGTATAGCTTTGAAGATGCTGTGAAACCGAACAACTTTTCCAAAGTCGTCGAGGCTGTGAAAGATGTTGCCGGTTACGATGAAAAGAGTCTTTTGTATAAGGCACCAAGTCTTGCGCTGAAGTTAGGACGTTCGCTTAACAAGATTGGTGACATTATTCTCTGCAGGGCCATCGCAGTAGAAGATGACGTTACGACAAAAGCAGCAGAGCGATTCAAAAAACTCTGCTCAAGCGAATGGGCTGGACATTGCTCCCATGGTGCTCTTGCTGCTTTGTGCAAACAAACCAAAAAGTTCAACAAGCCTTCTACTATACCATTCACACAAGACGTGCAGCTTCTTCACCAGTACCTAGAGAAGAAATCAGCCGAGTCTTATGAAAGCCTAAAAAATCATGAGTCTCCAGAAACGTATGCAGAACTTGCCAAAGTGACGCTTGCGCGAATAATAATCTTCAACAGACGTTGTGCAGAAGAAGTCTCAAAAATGACCCTTGAGTGTTTCGAGAAAAGAAACCAGATAGAGCTCCACAAGGACATTGCTGACGCTCTTTCTCCATTTGAGCAGAAAATGGCCAAGCATTTCAGCAGAGTAGAAATCATGGGCAAGAAAGGGAGAAAGGTTGCCGTTTTGTTAAATACTGAATTTGAGAGGGCAATTGAACTTCTTGTGGAGAAGAGAGATGCATGTGACATAGACGTGGACAACCTCTTCCTATTTGGAAGACCAAAGTGCTCACCCACCAGCTTCTTCAGTGGACAGAACTGCATCAAGCTTTTTGTGAGTCAGTGTGGCGTGAAGAGCCCAGAACATCTCGGCTCTACACAACTTAGCAAGCAAGTGGCAACAATATCCCAGATTCTCAGTCTTAACGATGATGAGCTGGATCAGCTTGCCAACCTTTTGGGTCGGGACATTCGGGTCCATAGAGACTTTTATCGGTTGCCGGAAGCAACTATAGAAATTGCAAAAATCTCAAAGCTGTTACTAGCAATGGAAAAAGGAAATCTGTCAAGATCCCAAGGAAAAACTCTTGATGAAATTGAGATTGAAGGTATGTGTATAGTTTGATAATATAATCAGAGGTTGCGTTGGACTTTAAAAATTCCAACATAATCTATTATTACTATTATTAATCGTAATTTTAATTGTCGTTGCATTCTGGAGCTGGTGATCCCATGCTCTTCTACCTCCATGGAATCCTTGCACTATAATACTTCAGTTATACTTCAGTTTAATCTTAAAGCGACGGGCCACCTTGAGATTGTTTTGTTCATCACTGCTAAAAAAAAAAAATTCAGTCAATAACATCACATTTTGATTTAACGCAACTTCTGATTGTAATAAAATATTTACATAAGATGATGTTTGGGACCTATATATGTGTATACTTAATGCACGTGTAGGTTTTTGTTTTATCAAATATGCTTTTCTCTAGATAAACTTGATCTGGATTTAGACGAGGAAGAAATCAATGATGAGGATGATGAAGAGTCAGATCCTGCCCATGGAGAGAGGGGTATGTAAAGAATTTTATTCCAGTGTGCATCAGTGGAATTGTGTATTCGCTACAGAATTTACAACAGAAGGCCCACTATAGGCTTGCAAGTGGCCTCCTCCTAGTATGGCTTTATTAGGAAAACTGAAGTATGAATATGCTTAGTTTCAGTATTTGCTCAAATCATTTACAGCATTTCTTTTGTAGTTTATCAACATTTGAATTTTTGCATTTTGCATTGCAATTTTTTATTTATTTTTTACAGAGGCCAAATTTAAGGGAATTGTGAAAAGGCGGTGGAGCGCGAATGAAGTGAATGCAGTCATGAAACATTTCAAAAGCCATATTTTAAAAGCGCACCTCGTTACAACGGCGCAGTGTAAGCGGTGCAAAGCAGCAGAGGACCCTGTTCTGAGAGAAAGAACTGTACAGAATATAAGGGATTTCGTGAGGAACCGAGGCTTGCAGTTAAAAAAGAAATGTTCTTAGATTAAGTCATTTTGTTCACCCTCCGAAGTGCAAATAAAAAGATGTAAAGAAAGGAAAAATGTAAAAATTGTACCTGTACAACAGCTTGAGTTATGGTTAATCTTGATTTTTGTTGGTTTTACAGTATATGCAATAATTTGGACCAACATAAGGCTTACATGTTGTCTGCCCTCTATTGAGTGCTTCTTTCCACAGAGACTGCTTGTATGCTTTTGTGTGTGTTTTCCTTTATTATTATTATTTTATGTATTTTGTTATTTTATTGTTGCCGTTTTGTTTGGTGTTTATTGTGCAATATAAAACTCTTAAAAATCTACAAAAGCAGTTCAATCAAGAGCAGAGAGTGGTCTATTAAGTTCTGATGTGTAACATTATATCCATGCATTAGATGTTTTTCCTTAACAGTTTCCCAAATGTTGACTTATGACAACAGATTATGTTTTGTGTTATAGCTTAAATACTGTAATTCTGTGTGCATAATTGTCAGGATCGTGCGCTACTGGAAGCAATGTTATGTGGGGAAGCAGTCAGCATAAGTGAGCAAAGAAAAAAGGTACAAATAATGATAATTTTAGATACTATTTGGAGCACAGGGATCACAAGGCAAGGTGATCTTAATGAACAATTTTTTGATAGCCTCGTAAAAATAACTTTAGAATATTGAGTTGGTCGGAATGCATAATATATGCTGGTCAAGAACATGTTTATGATCTAAAGCCCTAGGCACATGTGCCGTTAATGCATGTCCAAATACACTTTTATTAGTTGAAGAGGTGACACTGAAAAAAATTGAAAACAAACAGAGCGACATCTTTGCATACATAGTTTTTGAAGATCAAACTTCAAATGAAGGAAATATTCTATATTAATGGCATATGAGTACAACAGCAAAAATATGAATACATACTCAGTTGCTCGAATATTATGCGTTTATGAGTAATAAGTTAATATGAATATAATGTAATAAAACCATAAAAGAATAAGTAAGGGATAATGTACAGTCTTGTATCACACTGAAGGGGCTTATTTCGCGATAACTACCGGCTGCCTGTATATTATCCCGCTTATTACACGGCTACTTGCCACAAAAGAAAAAAAAAAAACTGAACATGAATATGTATTTGAAAAATGTTACTGGCATATTTGTTTTAAATTAACGTTTTCATCCTTCCGCGAAACGATATAGTACCATGTGACTAACATTCAACCGTA
>JAUMHG010000036.1:16079507-16090910 GCA_032359395.1 Enteromius anoplus
AATGAGCCATGTCCAAGAATAGTCTTGTATGGCTCTCGAGCGATCTCTCCCCCTGCTCCAGCAGGAGGAGGAGATATCCGAAACGGGGAATCCATGAGGGGAAAACCGGGGAAAAAATTCAATAAAAACTGACAAAAAACACGGAAATAAAAGGCCGGGAAAATAACACGTCCTTCACTCTACTACTTTTCTTTATGGTTGGTTCATTCTGTCACACTTCATGTGCGGAAGGACGAACAGAGATTTATTTATTTAGATTCTTCAAATAACAGATATTTAATACTCACAAAGGGTTTACAAACAGGCAGGCAGGCAAATTAGGGAGCACAGACAACGTGGACACATTCAATGAACCAACAACATGAACTAAACTGAAAGGAACTTATAAAGGGAAGGCAATTGGAACAAACAAGGAAGGCACACCTGAACATTATAGACAATTAACAGAACTAGGTCACATAGAGCACATGGGAAAAACCAACAACAAACTGTGCAGGGGCGTGACACAAATGCAATGCATGATTCATATTATTTTACATCAATCAGTAAGCTAAGAGACAATTGCCACATTCTTATAATTTCAATATTATGCCCTCTACACCATGCTGAAGTGTACTAGTTTCTGAACATCTCAGTTTGTTGTTTTTATTCTTGAAGTCCTTTTGTTCCAATGGAGATAGCTGACCAAACTGGGGCAAAGCATAGCTAAAAAATTTAATAAATCATGAAAATAGTCAAAAGGCATCTATCAATCATGCCTTGTCATTGTTTTCATAATCCCCAAAATTCTCACATGGCAATATTTACAATGAAATATTCACATACATGAAATATCATGATTATATCCACTCTCACCTGATTTCCATTGTGGGGGAATGAATACCTGTGCTGCTCCGCGTTCCATAAACTTTCTGCGGAAATGAGGGCCGTTTTTGATCACGAAGTGGCATGGCGCGAAGCGGGCAGAAGACTTGCAGATCTATGAGAGAGAACGGTGGAGGAAGAAGGGTTTGTGTTTGTACTGTACTGCGGGCCAAAAACCTTTGCATTCCTGTGAGTTCACTTAATCGTCTCATCACAGTAAGATCCCAGTGTCACTCACGTCATGCCCACTCTGACTCTCATCACCTCTGGTAACCATATGGAACGGATTGCGTTCTATCTTAGTGACTCTCCCTTGGTGTCCGTGGTGTTGGGCCATCTGTGGCTCTTTAAACACGGGCCTACGGTGAACTGGGGTCAGAGTATTGTCACAGCATGGAGTGAAAAGTGTTATGCTTGTGTCTGCTTGTGCTTCTGTCTCTTGTGTCTCATTGCAGGATGGGGTGGTGAACCTGTCAAACATGCCCGAGGAGTACCACGACCTGAAGGAGGTGTCCCTGTAATTCCAGGGCTGCTTTTCTTCCTCCACATCCTCCCTACGACTGTGCACAGAGCTAGATCCAGGTACTTCTCTGCCTAAAGACAGGTTATACTGGCTTTCTGCCCCTGAAAGGGAAGTCGTGGAGAAATATATTTCTGATCATTCGCCCTTCCTCTTCTTCATTTTTCTTCTTCTCTCCAGGAACACATTCAACATGTCATGCTCCAGAGGCTGCTAGACAATGGGCTTTTTGTCAATACGATAAGTGCACAGTTGCTGGCTGTTAAGTTAGCATTGGGAGAGTGGTGTCATTGGCTAGAGGATTCGGGGTTCCTTTTATTGTACAAATATATTCAATTCGCTAAACGTCTTAACTCCAGGCAGGCATATCGGGCATCATTTTTTGGACGTTTTGACTCTATTGACATTGTTTAAAATTATTTAAACACATTTTTGATCATTGACACACCACTCGGTGTCTCCTGAGTGCATCGTACCAGAGAGATTGGTTTTCTTTGCCATCATTTGGGAGATCAAATCGAAGGTCCGTAATGCCTTAGAAGGGGTAACGCCTCCGCCCCGGATGCCCAGCAAGTGAGATAGTGAGATTTTTTTTTTCCTTACGGTCTTACGGTCAGATGTTATTCGATGGGGTCATTCTTCCAAGCAACTGATTTTGTCCAGGAATCATAAAATTAAGTAATACACATAAATAAATAATGAATGGATTACCTTCCGCATTCGTCATTATTGCTCTTTCAAATTCCACTCTGTGTGTGCGTGCGCACGCCCATGTTGCCTAGTAACGGACGGCAAGCTGGCACATCGTATGCTTGTGCTTTGTCTATTAATTGTATATACAAGTTATAATTATCTCTTACTTTTCAGCGTGAAAAATACAAGGTGTGGCGTGAGAGCATGTGAACTGGCTGAAATGCGTGTATCTCACGGTAAATGCATGAGACTTGAGAGCCCTGCTTAAAACGCTAGTTGGTGCTCCAGTATAATAGGTCCGCCGAAACTCATCCAGTGAGAAACGTTCCGCGGTTGCGATTAAAATGTGTTAAAAAAATGTAACGCGTTATGTTTGTGTTATTAATTAATCTAAATTAACGCGTTAAAGTCCCGGCCATAATAATTACACCACCAAAACATACATTAAAAACCACACAATAATAAAGAGTCAACCACACAAAAATAGTCAATTATAATAGACCAAAAAAAAACAACAACAACATAAGTCATTTGAGAACGTTTGCAGAACAAGAAGGAAAGCAGCTGAGACGGTCAGCAGGTCACTGGCTCGGGATGGAGAATCATCCAGAGAGAACAGGGCATCTGTTCCTAGTAAGACACACAGTCTGGGGACAGGGAATGATGCGCGGCTGACACAGGAAAAACTAAGCAGAGCAAATAGCAAGCCACCAATATAGCAGGACACAAAGATGATCTTGAAACGACAGTACACGACTACGAGTCTAGCAAAAGCAAACAGAGGAAAATATTATCTCAACGAAACAGAGCACACGATAGCAGAGAAATGAAAGAAAAGAAGACACATATCGCCTCAATCGGCTGAGCGCAGCCAGTGCTTGAAGTGGACAATAGTTTTCACATTAGCTGAACACAATATAACATTTTATTATTGTAAATTTTTACTTTATTCTTAAAAGTAAAATTTTTTTTTTTTTTACATGTATCAATATATTGGCCGTCTACCAGTGATGCGCAGATTGACCCGAAATGAGCAGGTGCCCGCGGTCAAATTCAAATTTTATTTGTCACATACACAATCATACAGAGTACAATTTGCAGTGAAATGATTTTGTGCGACCACAAAGTCGCGACGGCAGCCACCTAACCAGTGCCATCATAGAAAAAAGTCCAGGTGTCCTTGGAGAAGGGAGAGGGATTTTTTAGAGCGTCTCGTTATCTCGCTCTTCTGGGAAGTTTAGTCTCCAGCACAGCCTTGGCCCAAGTCCAAGTGCCAGCTAAAAAAAGGGAGGAGCCAAAAAATAGAATAGAGAACGGTACTTTCCAATTTGGATCAATATCTGCCAGTTTCGCAGATATCTAATGTCCGTCACTGGTCTCCAGGTCTGTCCAAATCCTGTTGCATAGCTGCTAGTTTCACCAAGATGTTATCCAATTTGCGGTCCAAAACCACAATTTGTGTGCTAACAACTCTCTTCACTGTTCCATCCAGCCAGGCAGTCTGTTGGGGTTGAGACTGGCTGCTTTTAAAATTTGTCGATATCCAAGGGCCCCACCTAATCCAATCAGCAGAATCCCTGTTATCAGAGTTCCGAATAGGTAGATATCTTCAACATCCTCCAGAGACAGTGCTGCCAGGCACACAATGCATCCATCATATACCCAGCTGCAACGTCCCAGCAGGACAAGTAGGTTCCCCAGAATCCACGCTTCTCGCCGAGAAGACTGTGTCAATTGCGTTCAGAGACCAGTTGATCAAAATTCATAATTCCTTTTTGTTTGAAAAGCCAGACAAAGAGAGTCTCAGAGATAGAACTCACAAGACAAGAGAAGCAAGCGGGGAGAGATAAGGGAGGGAAAGCAGATGCAACCGCCTTCGTCAAGAGCCAAGAGGGAGGGTCGTTTTAAATAAAGATGCCAATTAAACCTTTGTAATTTATATAGTACTAGACACAATATTCTATGAAATACATAGGCCTACAGTTTATTGGCTAAATTACTGGTGCAAAGATGACGCTCAGTCTGCATGTAGAGATGGAGGCGGCAGTCTACCAGTGATCTCTACTGTACATGCAGACTGAGCGTCATCTTCACGCCAGTAACTTAGCCAATAAAGTGTAGGCCTATGTCTTTCATAGAAAATTGTGTCTAGTACTTTATAAATTACAAAGTTTTAATTGGCATCTTTATTTCAAACGACCCGACCGACCGCGACCCGAATATCATTAAAAATATTTTTGCAGGGCTCTCAGTGTCACGCATTGAGCGTCATTTATTTCGGTCTATTGTCAGGCACTTCCGCCACACATTGTATTTCTCACGCAGAAAAAACTATTTATAATATATTTAATATACCGCAGCGCCCAACATTTCTCTGGCCGCGCCGCTCTCGCTGTGGAACCGGCATGATTCAAGTGCGTCTTCCCTGGAGTTCTTAGTCAAGCCTGCCACTTATCAGCCAATCAAAAAAAAAGAAATAGGCTACACAATAGCCAATCAGAAAATAGCATTGTATCTGGGTAAGATTTAACGCAACAACCAATGAAAAAAAGCATCCTGAAATTGTTCACCATCTTCCTTGTTCACCCACATAGACATATATGCTGACTAGATAGGCCCTCTGACGCTGCTGTCAAAAGGAACGATGTGTCAACATCGCCACCATCTTGTGTCGGGGGAAGCCGCGTCTACTCTGCATTAGTTAACATTGGCAGAGAACTATCAACGATTAAAATCACCTTCATTTGCTTAATTTTCAACCGATTTTCAAGCCGTTTGGTTTATTATAATTTCAGAAATATATTTATGATAGAACATAGATTCATTAATTATTTTACTTTTATGATAAAAGTCAAATAATTAATTAATCTATGTTCTCTTATAAATATGTGATATATAATATACAATACAATACTTAGACACACCTACACTGGGCACTGATGGGCTGCTGAGTTGATGTTAGAGGGCCGTCGGATGCAGTGCTAAGCCGAGCGGATCACGGTACCTTGACTTGGTTTTACTAAGCCTCCGTTGTTTCTGAGGGTGAGCAGATGGTAGTTAGCCAAAAGATGGTATGGTCAAAACTACTACGACATAAGTCTATTATAGTTTGTTTACTTTGTTTGTTTAACTCATGCCTTAATTATTTGAAATTTTGCTCTTTTATTTATCTTTATTTTATATATGCTTTATTTTATATTAATTATGTTTTTTCATATCACTATCAGCATCCTAGTAATTGTTTTGTGCCTTGTAGAACAAATTAATTAGTTATGTAGGTGTGTCTAAGTATTGTATTGCATATGATATATCACATATTTATGATAGAACATATATTAATTTATTATTTGACTTTTATCATACAAGTAAAATAATTAATTAATCTATGTTCTATCATAAATATATGTCTGAAATTATAATAAACCAAACGGCTTGAAAATCAGTTGAAAACTAAGCAAATTAAGGTGATTTTAATCGTTGATAGTTTTCTGCCAATGTTAACTAATGCAGAGTAGACGCGGCTTCCCCCAAAACAAGATGGCGGTGATGTTGACGTATGCTAAGAAGCCCCAAGGCGCATCTAGTCTGTATATATATCTATGGTTCACCCACATAGGAAACCACTGGAGCCCCGAGCATCACTTTGAGCACAAAGTAAGTAATGATCTCCTGTTACAGCAAATTCAGAACTTTTGTTTTGACACAAACAATATTTTGACAACTTGACACACTTATAGAGAATGTTTCCCAGATAATAACATCAGTTTTTCAGAGTGTCTGTTACGTAGCCAACAGTTTTACAGTCTGTTCACTGACAACATCTGCTAAGAACAAGTAGTCTAGGCCTAGTCATATTTTCGTTATCACACAATGACTGACATAATTGTTACATTATAAATATATCTCTCTCCAATAGGCTTAATAATTTTATTAGCACTAAATTAATTCAAGTGTATTGCATAGTTGATGTTATTAGTTAATATTTTCTTCTGCAAGTCTGAGCAATTATTAATATTAACAACAAAAACACTAATAATAATATTATTAATGGAACACCCCCACAACTGGGGAGTTGTGAGATGTCACTCTTGCCTGTCTTCAAAACTTGAGAGCGCCGTTTTTGGATGACTCGCGGTCACCCGCTCATTTTGGGTCAACCCACGCATCAGCCGTCTACACATCTAAAGTGACCTCACTGCTGTCAATGTCCTTGATGTTAATACAATAAAAAAATAATTCATTGCTGTTAATTGACTTTAGTAGCTTTAACAATGATTCATGTATTTTTATACATTGAACAAAATGCAATGTTATTACATTGGATTACTCAGTTTCTGTACCTGATCACCTACAGACCTAAAACAGTGTTTAATAAGTATCTTTGTTCTATTTGTTTATTGTGCTATTGTTTGTTATTTGTTCCACTTATACAGTATTTGCCTCATAATATTATTAAAAAAATCCATGTTTCTTTTTAAGAATACAAGATAACAAGGATAAAACAACAATAAAACATGTTATTCTTGTGGCAGGGCAGTGAACATTTTGAATAGACAAGAAAAAAGTAAAAAACATTCAAATTCAAACACTGTGTTACAGGGCGGTCCTCTGTGGCACTGCGGAACCCTCGCTGGAATATTAGTTCCCGCCCAGACTGTTTTTCCCCGAACACCCGCGGGGATTTCTGCCCCCGGTGTTCGGCATTATCGCCAGTATTTAAGGAACTCGCGGAGATCGCTCCATGCGAAGTCTTGATCTCGTTATCATTTCTGAGCGCTGTGGATTATCTCTGGATTGACCTTGTTTCTGATTTGGATTGTTTATCTCGTCTTTGAATCTCTGCTTGTTGCCCCGACCATTGCCTGGACCTGACTTGTGATTGTTTGCCTGATACCTTGATCTACTGCCTGGACTCTGTTTACGAATTCTGCCTGATACCCCGACCATTCGCCTGCTCACGGTACTGTCTTTTGTCTTGCCTTTATTAATCATGTCTGCCCCTGATGATGCCCGCCTGTACGACTTTGATTGTTCCAATAAACTGTTGCATATGGATCTCCCGTCTGCCGAGCCTTTGTTACAGAAGACTTCGCCACCCACAGATCCAGCGACAATGTTTGAAATGACTCGAGAGATAACTCGTCTGGGCTCAGTTCAAAGCGCTCACCACCAACAACTAGGTCAGCTGACACGAGTGGCTGAGGAGATGAAGCAGTCCATGCTATCGCTTCAATCCTCCTTTGACCGCCGCCATCGCCACCTTGACGCCTTTGCCTGCCACTACATCCAGTATAACCGCGCCGGCTGCTGCGCCACCGGCGGCCGCCTCTAATGTCAGTCCCATCACTCGGATTTCACTTCCTGAGAAGTATGACGGGTCTCCAGGAAAGTGATGCGGTTTCCTGATGCAGTGCAGCCTGTATATCACACGACAACCCGTAACTTTCCTGGATGAGGACAGTAAAGTATCCTTTGTCTGTTCACTGCTGACAGGACGCGCTTTGGAATGGGCAACCGCCCTTTGGGAGGGTCAGGGCATGACTTTTCTCAGCCACTCTGAATTCATGAGGCGCTTTAGGGAGGTGTTTGACAATCCCGTCGATGGAAAAGACCCCAGTGACGAGATTCTGGTTTTGAAGCAGGGATTCAGCTCGGCAGCCGAGTTCACTTTACGGTTCCGAACCGTCGCCGCACGGACAGGCTGGCCACCAGAGCCCATCAAAGCTCTCTAAAGAAAAGCCCTCAGCCGGGAGCTGCAGTCAGAACTCGCCTGTCGCGATCGGGGTCTATCACTGGAGGAATTTATGGAACTAGCTATTGAAACAGACAATCTAATTAGATCCAGACGTTTTCGTCCGCCCACGACATCACGTCCCTTCGCCTCGTTCCCTGCACTACCGAATACGGAGCCTATGCAAATTGGAAGAACTCACCTATCGGAGGAGGAGCGCACTCAGCGGATTCGGGACAACTTGTGCCTATACTGTGGCCAGTCAGGACACATCAGGGCTAACTTTCCCATTCAACCACCTCGCGCCACGCCCACACGGGTGAGTAAAGGTTCTTCGGAACATACTTTGACTTTACCTGTTACGTTGTTCGTTAGAGGGAGAGGAATACAAACTACTGCTTTTATTGATTCGGGTGCAGAGGGAAACTTTATTGATGTGAATTTTGCTAAGCGCATGCATCTTCCTTTACTTCCATGTGGGTCCCCGGTGGTGGTCACAGCCCTAGGCGGTCGTCCCTTGGGGTCCGGAGGAGAAACCTGTATCACCCAGGATCTGAAGCTACTCGTCAGACACATTCACTGTGAACACATCCTGTTATTCACCATACAGTCACCCGAACACACCATCATCCTCGGCCATCCCTGGCTCGAACTCCACAACCCTGATATCTCCTGGGTCGATTGACAAATTCTACGCTGGTCTACATGCTGCCACACCCACTGTATAAAACCACTCAGAGCGCCAGGGTCTCCACCAGCCCGGCCACAATGTAAGGAGGTACCTCCGGAGGAGGATCTAACCACTCTTCCCGTGGAATACGAGGACCTGAAGGAGGCATTCAGCAAGGAGAGAGCCACGCAACTTCCACCACATCGCTCCACGGATTGTGCTATAGAACTCCTGCCAGGGGCTGTACCACCAAAGGGTCGAATCTTCCCTCTATCACAACCAGAGACTGCGTGTATGAACCAATATATTAAGGAGGAGTTAGAGAAAGGGTTCATCCGGCCATCCACGTCTCCTGCGTCCGCCAGATTCTTTTTCGTTAAGAAGAGGGATGGCTCCCTTCGTCCATGCATTGATTACAGAGGATTAAATTAAGTTATGGTCAAGTATTGCTACCCTCTACCCCTTGTCCCGGCGGCGCTTGAGCAACTTCGAAAGGCAAAGGTATTCACAAAACTCGACTTACGAAGTGCCTACAACCTCATCAGAATACGAGAAGGCGACGAGTCCTTCTCTACCACCACGGGTCACTATGAGTATCAAGTTATGCCTTTTGGCCTGTCTAATAGCCCTGCTGTTTTTCAGTCCCTGATTAATGACACCTTCCGTGAAGAATTGAACCGCACCGTGATCGTCTACATTGACGACATTCTGATTTACTCTGAGACCTACCAAGAACATATCCAGCACGTCAGGCAGGTGCTACAGCGCTTAATCCAGAACCAGCTCTAGGCCAAGCTCTCAAAATGTGAATTTCATCAGTCTAGAATCACCTTTCTGGGGTACATTATCGGCCACGAGGGAGTAACCATGGACGAAAGCAAGGTTACCGCCGTGGTGAACTGGCCACGACCCAAAACCATCAAGGACCTCCAAAGATTTTTAGGATTTGCCAACTTCTATCGGCGTTTTATCAGAAACTTTAGCCAGGTAGCAGCACCCCTAACTTCTATGACTCGTAAGGGTCCCTCACTACTCCACTGGACCTCGCTGAGAGAAAATGCCTTTGAAGAGCTAAAATCGCGATTCACGTCGGCACCAATCTTGCACCACCCAGACCCAGAGAAGGAGTTCACCGTAGATGCATCCAGTACCGGCATCGGGGCCATACTTTCTCAACGCCACGGCGATCCAGGCAAGCTCTATCCATGTGCTTACTTTTCTCGAAAACTCACGTCGGCAGAGTGGAACTACAATGTGGGTGACCGGGAGCTTCTGGCTATGAAAGCGGCTCTAGAGGAGTGGCGTCACTGGTTGGAGGGTTCCAGAATGCCCTTCCTGATTTTGACTGATCATCGCAACCTGGAGTACATAAGAGGGGCCAAAAGATTGAACGCCAGGCAGGCAAGATGGTCTTTGTTCTTCTCCAGGTTCAACTTCACAATTACCTATCGGCCCGGATCGAAGAACGGTAAGGCAGATGCTCTCTCTCGCCAGCATGAGGCAGACAATGAATCAGGTCCACCTGAGCACATCATACCTCCTCCTCGCATAGTGGCTCCCATTCGGTGGGATATCTCGTCAGAAATTGCTGAGGCTCAGATACAGGATCCCTCACCTCCAGAATGCCCTACCGACAAGACGTACATACCTGAACCCCTAAGGCAGAGGGTATTGCGTCATGTTCACGATTCACCTAGCGCCGGCCATCCAGGCATTGCAGCAACGATTGAACTGGTTACAAACAAATTCTGGTGGTCCTCCGTCTCTACTGACGTCACCCAGTTTGTTCGTCACTGTGCTACCTGCAATGTGAGTAAGACCAGTCATCAGCGACCAGCCGGGTTATTGCACCCACTGCCCATTCCAGAAAGACCCTGGTCTCACATCGCAATGGACTTCATCACCGACCTGCCTCCATCCAACGGATTCACAACCATTCTCACCATTGTGGACCGATTCTCTAAGACCTGTCGTTTCATTCCACTCCCCAAGCTTCCATCAGCCTGGGAGACGGCTCAGGTACTCATGGAGCAGGTTTTTCGCTTCTTTGGCATCCCTGAGGACATTGTTACGGACCGAGGACCTCAGTTCACCTCATGGTTATGGCAGGCATTCTGCAAACACCTGAACATCAATGTCAGTTTGACGTCGGGTTACCACCCACAATCTAATGGGCAAGCGGAGCGACTAAATCAGGAACTGATCCGATTCCTCAGATCGTACTGCCATGAGAATCAGGAGAACTGGAGCCAATACCTTCTCTGGGCAGAATATGCCCAGAACTCGCTGATAAAACCTTCTACTGGCATGACTCCGTTCAAATGTGTGCTCGGGTTCCAGCCGCCCATGTTTCCCTGGACTGGAGAACCTACTAACCTACCTGCACTAGACCACTGGTTACATCACAGCGAGGAGACCTGGAACCGAGCACACGTGCACTTGCAGGCAGCCGCACGCAGAACCAGGGCTCAAGCCGACCGTCGTCGTCGACCCAATCCCAGCTATGAACCTGGTCAGTGGGTCTGGCTATCGACCCGAGATCTTCGTCTCCAGAGACCTTGCCGAAAACTAAATCCAAGGTACGTGGGTCCTTTTCAGATTCTTCGTCAGATCACACCAGTATCATTCAGATTAGATTTACCCCTTCAATACAGAATCTCACCCACTTTTCATGTCTCCCTGTTGAAGCCTGCTGATGCGCCAGAAGGACAGAGGGGCCAGGACGAGGCCGCCCATCCCGAACCGCCCCCCCTCATCATCGATGGAGAGGAGTTCTATCGGGTTCGCAAGATCCTGGACTCCAGGCGTCGGGGTGCCAACCTTCAGTATCTTGTGGACTGGGAGGGATACGGTCCCGAGGAAAGATCCTGGGTCAGTTCCCGTGACATCCTCCATCCTGGTCTCACCGAGGCTTTCCACCAACAA
>JAUMHG010000037.1:0-13075 GCA_032359395.1 Enteromius anoplus
GGTGTTGTAGGGAGGTCATACAGGCACGTGGAGGACACACACACTACTGAGACTCATTCTGACTTGTTTTAAGGACAAGTTATTTACCAGTTTTATTAATTAGTTATTTTTAGAGGTTAGATTTTAGTTTTTGAGTTTTTTTTTTGTTTTGTTTTGGGTTGCATAATAACATCAAAATTAAAATGTAATAACTTTAATAACTTATTTATTCAATTATACATCAAATAATGATAACCTTAGGTTCAGTGAAAATATAATAAATAAGTAAAAAAGTGCATTTATTAAATCAAAAACAGCTCTCTAGACTTAATTTTCAAGATAACTATCAATTATATGGTCATAGAATGTCTCTCCTGTGTTGAACGAACATAAGACTGTGATCAAATTGAACACTTAAAGCTGAGAACTATTTGTTATATGTGACCCGTGCTGGCAAAATCAGTCAGAATACGCACAAACTAATTAGAAGTTACAGGAAAAACTAAAATTATGGTCAAATTTGAGGGTTTTTTCTAAAAATTGAGTTTTGATTGTACGATCCGACATGCACACACACACACACACACACACACACACACAGAGAATTATAGAAATCCAGAATGGGTCATGGTGAGTATTCATGCAAACATAACATGTTACACCACAAACCACATGGAGTCTGGTCTGATTTGGATCACTATGGCCTCGTTTATATATTGCACAATTCTGATCTGTTTATCTGTTCTTCAGTTTACACTTTTATTGTGACCCGTATCCAATTCCTTGCCATACCCCATCCATGTTTCCTGCGTTGTTGTCACTTTCTACTCAAAACTAGCCCAACTTCATTTTGAGAGGGGTTACCTGGTAAAAATACGCATTCGGGGGGTCAAAACCAGGTTATTGAGGTCTCTTCAACCCACAGATAATGAAAAACAACCGGTGGCAACAGCATTAAAGCAGACCAGAGACATGGCTTTCACACGTGCTTCCTCCTGAGAATAATAAAACATCATTAAACCACAAACTGTGGCAGTTTTAATGATGTATAGACCTCAGTGTCTCAGACAATCCCATCTGCCTGTTTACACGACAGTGGCAGTAGCACACATCTGATTTATTTCCACATGAGGCCTAAAACTGTTTTGAAATATATTTATACAGTCGCCGAACACATCCGATCTGTGTCACATACTAGCAAAAACATCACTAAACAAGGCCTAAGAACTCTCTCATACAACACAAGGTGATCCGCAGCAGCGCAGAGAGAAACATGCGACAGGTCTGAACACGTCCAGCCTGAAATACAGCTTCATGTGTGCGTGAGCAGATGATTCTCCACAGAGACTAATGAAGACCAAACCTAACAGGCTTCTAGCTCAAGCCTTAACCACTAAACCACAATCTGAGCGCATTCAGGTGCTGCCTGACTTATATGAACAGTTCAAAGGTCAACACCAATAACTGAAGAGCAGAGATGCACTCATACACCACCATTCAAAAAACATTTCTGAAAGATATGAATACTTTGGGACAGCACAATTTTGTGGAAAAAAGTAAAAATAGAAATACAACTGACATCACAGACTGTGGCTTCATTAAATACATGTATACTTCACTGGTTTCAGGGTGATGTACTGCATTTATACCTGTATGTAGTTCATGATATACTGTGTTTTGATCCGTTACCAGCAGTTATCTTCCACAAAACCCTCAAAATAAAAGCATGATATATATCTGCTTTCAAACAATTAATCATGATTAATCACATCAAAAATAAAAGTTTTGGTTTACATATAATGTGTGTGTACTAGGGTTGGGTCGATAGACAATGCCATCGCCCATCGACATCACGATGCTGAGCCGGCATCGCGATCCTCCGCCCCGCCGCCGCAGCAGCAACCAGCTCGCGAAAAACACTTTTAATCTATGGCGGCAAATCTATGCCGTTAATAAGCGAGAGCACCACTGATGCTGCAGAGCGGTAAATGATTTCCACGAGAGGAAAACAGATGTACATGCGAAGAAACGGGGCCACGAGCTCATATCGTGCCATCCATGTGCAAGTCAAGCACTGGTGCGCGATCACTCCTGCACTCAATCCTTTCTCACCTGCTCGCGCGAACACACTTTTGTCACTCGTGGGGCGGGGCTTGGTGTTTTAGTTACAACTAAAACTAAAAAAATAAGACCACTGCAATTTACTCCTAAATCTCGGAGTATGACAAGCATTTCATGCCAGTCTTAGTTAAATTTGTACACACACATATTTTATTGTGTTTATTGAGTTAGTTATTTGGTAAGCACCTGAATCCAATTGTAACGGGAAAAGTATAAAAGCACTGCTGTAATCAACACTATCCTCTTGCAGTGTGACCAGTTGGAAGGTAAAAAATGCTAGAAGTTTTCAAAAGTAATTAGAAATAAATAAAAAATTTAAAAATTAAAAAACACTAAACATGTCGAAAACAGTGAAAAGAAACGTTTTAAATCAAGATAAAAAGGCCTCAATCCTAGCTTTAGTGTCACAAGGATTCAGTGAGCTTGACTTCTATCCTTAATATTTCAAAGATGGCAGTTCACAAAAAATAAAACAAACGTGCATTGTTTTGTATTGGTGAGATAAACAGTTTTAAGAATAAAACCCAAAAGAAACTGATTTTTCTGCAGTGGTCTCTTATTTTTTCCAGAGCTGTGTATATATATATATATATATATATATATATAACTAATACATTTACAACTCTTTTTATTACTCTATTTTATTTTAATATGTTTTTTATAGAAGAACATAATATTAAATATTATATCAAAATAAAAATGAGTACCACTATACACTCAAGTGGAAATTTCAAACTTTTGAATGGTAGTGTATCTGAAATGTAACAAAATACCTAAAAACTGAACGTTTCCCAAGCAAAGTCTGATCTAAAGCAGGGCTGCGTTTCCTTAAGCATCATACGCTTAATCAGAGACTCAATGAAACCACTGGAGCTGTGATCAACGCAGCCTGAGGATGCTTCTGGGAAACACAACCCTGGAAGACATCAGCTGGTTTATCAATCTCTGTCAATCCTCATGTTGCCAGTGGACCAATGAACTTTCTGTATGGCACATGGTTACGTCACCCGATGTGTATAAATGAGGTGAATGCAGAGGTCAGTAGATCTGGACTCACCGTGGACGGTGAACACATTGCAGTGCAGCGCTCCCTGTCTAGACGTCTCTCTCTTCCCTGCTCCCTTGATGAAGGGCAGCGCCGGCAGACTCGGTCTCCTCTGGTCCCCGACTAACTTCCCAGGCTGCTGCCCCATAAGGGATCACGGGACGGTACTGACCACAGCGAGACGAGGGCGGTCCGGTCTCGGGTCATGCATCGACTGCTGGACTTCACGGCTTCAGAAGTGCATAGAAGTGAAAGAGCAGTGTGTCTTCAATGCATTGTGAGGTGAAGATCAGACACCGATGAGGGAGACACATCCATCTTCAGAATCAGAACCGATGCCTGAGGATCCAATCACCTTCAGCGCAGACACACTAAAAACATCAACTCTGCTGAGCTGTCAATCATAGTGACGTCACGCTAATATGAACGTCTCCGATTACGAGCTGCTCGCGCATCAGATATCATAATTAGTTGACATGTCCTGTGCACTGAAGTGTAGTCGATTAATCACTGGGGAAGTCTTACAGTTCATTAAAAGCAATACAAAGGCTAAAACTTGAGGTGTAGCGTTATCTTTGGTGGTGATTGCTAGTATGGGTCAGTCAGAGGTTATTCTTACACATCTGTATCATCTGTGAACAAGTAAATAATCGACGTCGCTGACGTAAATAACGTTGTTACTCGAAAAAATCCGCTTTTAGATGAAAGTTCAGGTAGTTAAAAACAAGTAACGTTAAGGTAAGTAGTCGGTGTGAAACAGTTTTCTGAACTCCCTCAGCACCTCTGAGGCGCCAATCCGCGCGGTTTTATCCCGATTAAGCTCTCGGTTCGTGTAACTTTGATATTTAGTGTTTATCTGGAGTTTGTTGTAGTTGTAGTTGTAGTTGTTAAAGTCCCTCGTCACTTCCGCGTGTCTCTCGCTCCTCAGGAGACAGTAAACTCTCTCCGCGCCGTCTTTACGGCTCTCCTGTCGGGATCGTTTCCTCACCGAACATCCGCTGGATTCTTCCGCAGACTTTTAACGCTGGTTCCCGTCATGTCCTCATTTCACTTCATAACTTTTAGCACTTTTCTTCGAGTCGTTCGTCGTCGCAGAAGCCGCCATATTCGCGCACGCGAGCTGCGCTCGTGACGTCACACGCCGCGCTCTTCGCCTCCGTTTCAATAAAACCAAAAATCGCTTCGGTTTCAAAGAGAATACAATGTTTTAGTTGAAGACAAGTGTGTTTATGTAATAATACAATTATTTTAAAATGTGTTTTCGTTTGGAGTTCTTTGAAGAAAGCATGGCTCTTATTTTTTGTGTCCCTTCATTTTTGTGTCAAATAATTACTTTTAAAAATGTTGCACAATATTTACCCCAGTAAGGAGATTACGTCATAATTTGGGAACCCACATTTGAATTTTAACTTCTGTTTTCAGTTTATTTATCTTCATCTTTATTTCAAATGTTAAGGAATGTTGGTCTTATTTGTGAAAATTCCTTGCTTCAGAATTAAATTTAGACATTTACTTTACCATGTGTGATAAATTCTTGTTTTTTTCTCATTGTAATCAAAACATAGAATATATAGGAAATGAATTGATTTTACTGCGAAAATATTATATTCTTAAATGTACATTTTCTTCGACATTACCAAATGTACAATTTTTTTTTGTGACATTAACTACCTAATTATGACACAAAATATGAACAAAAAAAATGTACATTTATGAAACTGTACAACGATCTGATTTGATTTACTAACGTGAGCTTTACTTTAAGGATGTTTTTTGGATTTTGGAAAACAGTGGAAAAACAAGTATGTAAAATGTGTTAATAATCATAAACAAATTAATATTTCTTATGTATTTGTGGATTTCTAAAAACAATTATAAAACTTTCAGATTTTCTCCTCAAGCTAATCAACACCAGATTTCTGATCATTATTATTAACTCCAAGCATGTATGGACTATTGTTCTCACCCAGTCTAATTGGATTTGGTTGTTTTCAAACGTGTGTACGCGACTAAAAGCGAAATTACAAAGTCACTTTAATAAAGTGCATGAAATAGTAATGATGTGGCGCCCTCTGTCGGATAACACCCTCAGGTCCTCTGAGATTAGGACGAGTTTATGATCAGGTTTGTAGAAATGTCTCTACAGTGAATGAGAGTCCATCAGAATAATCCACAGCACTCCAGTCCACCAGTTAACATCTGGAGAACAAAAGACGTCTTTAACTCAAATATGAGTCCATAATAACACTGAAAAGGTCAATTTTCCGTCTGAATTCAGCCACATTTTTGTTTAAAGCGGTTCTGGACTGTTTTGAACACTGCTTGATCGGAGCAGATTTCTCTCCTGATTCACACCTGAACACTTCTTCACTGGAGAAGAGTTATTATGGACATGTATTGGAGTCTGATCTTCTGTCTTCTCCAGATGTTAGCTGATGGACTGGAGTGCTGTGGATTATTCTGATGTTTTTATCAGACTCTCATTCTGACCAGCACCCATTCAGGAGGTTGAGTTTCAGAGTGTGTGATGTGTTTCAAAAGACACTTGTTTTCTGAAAAATTCATTTATTCCAAAATATGAACAGTGGGGTTTGTGTGACGCAGTTAAAGTGACAGTCTGCGGATCATCCTTCATGCTCAACCAGCCGCTGTCTTGTTTCCAGGATGATCTCCTCCATGATCTCTGGCTTCAGGATATCTTTGATCTGCAAGCAAACACAGCGAGATACAGCGCTACACGGACATGCATGCAGAGCACAATCCTGAGAGGAGAGATCCTGAACAATAATACCTGATGCGTGAGAGACGCTTCGAAGCAGTAGAGCACGCTCGTGTCGTACAGCAGAACCTTATGAGCCGCGAGAGCCAGCAAACAGTTCCTGAGCCTGGAAATCACCTCCCGATCCGACAGAGACACGGGCTGAGCACCATAGACACCAAAATCAACACAGCAGTCGTTTAGAAATGCTTTTTCTTCTGCTACAGTGTGTCAGTAGGAAATATCAGTTTATTGCTGTAACACCGGAGTGTGTTGTGTGTTGAGCGGCTGGTGTGTGTTATTAGTGTCCATCACCTCTATGCTGGTGTAGAATCCCCCGGCCTCCTCGTCTTGTTGAGCCGGTGTGGGATAAAGCCACACAAAGCCGTTGTTTCCCAGAATGATGGAGGCTCCACACGGCAGATTGTGGAAGTGTGTCTTCTGTCTCTTGACGAGGGACGGAGACAGCAGCACCAGCACACCCTGTCCCAGCTGACACAGACACAAACACAGCATCAGCCGCTCGTCTCAGACGCTCTCTGAACGCTTTAACGCCAGCGCTGCTCTCACCTTGCCGTACTTTAAACTGCGTGTGTGTAGAGACAGAGCGCCGTCTGAGAAGATCGACTGAACCTCGGCCTGCGAGACGAGTCAAGGATCACCGCTGCAATCATTAGAACCACAAACTCCTGACTGATCCGAGCGAGACGCTGACGCACTCCAGCTCTTTACCAGTCACAATCTACTGTACTTCGCTATGAGAGCAGGAAGATGAATTACTGAAGGATACGCTGATGAGATCTCCTTCCTGAAGATAGTCTCTCATGGCCAGCTCGTCCTGCGCTGATCTCCGTCTCTGAGACACAAACACTATGACCTCTGATGATCTGCTCGTCACCAGGCCTGCATTTAATTCATTTAAACTACAGCAGCAGCAGTAATATTGAGAAATAGTTGTATTATTTAAAATTACTGCTTTCTGTTTGAATACCTTTTAAAACGTAATTTATTTCTGTGATCAAAGCTGTGTTTTCAGCATCGTTACTCCAGTGTCACAGGATCCTTCTAATATGCTGCTTAAGAAACATTTCTGATTATTATTATTATCATCAATATTTAAAATGGCAGAACTTCTGCACTATGTGCAGACAGCTTTATTAATGTGTTTTAAGTGGCTTAATCAATTAAAACTCGTAACGGGAGGAAAATACTTAACACATAATTAAACACATTCTTATTCTGGGCTCATCTGCTTGTCTGTACATGATTCACTTTATTAATTACTGGGCAGTTTCCCGAACAGGGTTTAAGACTAAAATAAAAGTTAGAGATGTCTAAACTGGAAAAAGCTTGCACTGACGTAACGTCAAAATACATTACTGCCATTGTTTGTTCTTAAAATGCTCACAGGTAATGCTTTTTTGTAAAACATGTTTCTAAAAACTACTTAAATGTCCTAAATTACCAAAGACCTAGTCCTGGCTTAATCTAAAACCTGTCTGGGAACCGCCCCAATGTGTTTAGTGAGTTCAGTCACTTAAGAACACAGTTTTTCACATTCCAGAATGTCCTGAAGAAAAACGTACGGTTCAAAAGCAGGCAGTGTAGTTAAATACTGCACACAGTTAAATATTGGTTATATGAGTGCTTATGTAGGTATATATATATGCATCGTTGCCCTTCTCTCTCGCTGGTTTATGACCGTGGTAATGATAATGTTCTGTGTCCTCACCAGCTCTCCTCCGGGCAGATTGACTGCAGACAGCAGCAGAACTGAATCCAGACGTGAATTTGTCTCCACTTTCCATCGCTTCTGCTGAACCTGGACCATTACAGACACACTTCATCAGAGAGCTGGCCTCCAGAGACCAGATACAAACCCCTGAACACAACACACCTCTGTGATTCTGCCCACGATCACGTCCCCGACCTCGCCGTTATACCTGCGCCGAGAGAGAGAGAGAGAGAGAGACAGGGCTGGGAAAGAGTTCTCCGTCATCATCGATTAGTCTGGCTTGTCTTCAGTTAACGGACAGAACACCTCCTATCCAATATCATATAAGCATTGTGCTTTGGTATACTTTTAATATGAATAAAGCCTCAGATTTGATCATCTCCTCTGCTTTATTTCTAGTTATAGCCCCTAATAAACTGAATGACTCAATATTCTAATAGAAGCTGAAAGAAAGAGTAGAATCTGTATCGTGTCTCATGTAATCACTCAATCAGTGTTTCAGCCTCAATATAAGCACTTCTAGACACTGTACAGTCACATATTTACATATTCGGTGACAATAAACTGGTTAGTCAGAAAGATCAACTCATTTGTCTGTAATGTAAGCCGTTGTATAGCCTACAAAAGGTCTGTATGATAGTAACGCAGCAGTGAGCTCGTGTTCTACGGCATTAGTTCAGATAATTGTTTTTAATTTGGCAAGTCCTGTACCTGATATATATAACTGTAAATAATGAATGAAATCAGTGATGGAATGGAAAGCTTGTGAATGGAGAGATCAGTGTTAGACTGTAGTATGTACTGCAGTGTGTATCTCAGTGTAGTGCACCTGGTCTTCAGCGGCTTGACACAGATCAGTTTGTTGACCCGCTCCACTTCTCCAGCCACTGACGCTGTGAGTCTGTCTTCATCCATGTATGTGCCATGACCCCTGAGGAGGAGACCACACACACACTCTCTAAACAACACTACTTACACCAGAGCACATTCAGTCGCATCTCAGTCCTGAAATACTGGATAGTTAAAGTGTACCTGAAGTACAGGTGCTACACAATCAAATATTCTTCAGTCTTTCTTTAGTTTAGTGTCAAATGATTCATTGTGATTAAACACATCCAAAGTAATGTGTGTGTGTGTGCGGTGTATATTCATTACACATATATAAATATACACACACTGTATATATTTTAAGATTTATGTATGTACATTATTTATTTATATTCTCATTTTTTATATTATACAAATACATTATTTTTAATTGATTTTTTAAAAAAGGTTGTATTTTTTATGTGATTAATTGTTGGACAGCACCGCTTTACTTCAGCACTACTTCAAAACAATGAATGCACATTAAGTACAAAATTAGTTGAGCCAATTAAGAAGATCTTAATTATACTATCTTAGTATACCAAAAGTAAAATTGCTGAGTATTTTTATTAAGTACACTTCCATTCAAAGTCAAAGATTTCTAATAAATTCTCTTCTTCTCACCAGGCCTGCATTTATTTATAAGAAGTAATATTGCAAAATAGTTTTACTAATTAAAATAGCTGCTTTCTATTTGAATATTTGTTTATTTCTGTAAGTTCTGTAAGTTACATTTTCAGCATCGTTATTCTTTAATCATTACTTCAGTGTCACATTACCCCTGAAAACTAAACTATACTCACAAAAATAAATGAATATATATTAAAATAGAAAACATTTATTTTAAAAGACTTAATAGAGTTTTAACAAATACACTAAAATGTTTGACTGTTATTGTAGATGGGTATATAAATATATTTCTAGTATACTTAGGATGAATATTTATTTTTCAGCAGGGTATTCACATGGGATGGTTATTTTTATTTTGCATGCTTTCACATTAAAATGTATAGTTTTATATCACTAATGTCCTTTGTCATCTTACTATGAACAAATCTACAGCATAGACGCACATGACTCAATAGAGGTCTCCTTGCTAAAACAGTGGTAGTCCTCTGATATCAAGACCTTGTGTGTAATTTAACACTATCTCTGCTGTGTCTTTCACATGATGTCACACTTCTGGAAGAAGTTACTTAGAATCGAACTGCATCCTCCTTAGTTCTCCAGATGGACTCAAGTCATTATTTTACAGCAGGACAAGCTGATATTAAGGTTTTCACTCAGGTCCGTTAATCCGATATTTACACACGTGACTCGGATGGGCCTGTGTTGATCAGGATAATAGCTCGTATAAGCAGGTGTTAGTACCTCATGAAGCCCGTGTCAGATGTGATGATATCCCCAGGAACCACCAAGTGTTTTTCATCCCGGTTAGACCGAGGTACAGCCGGGGAGATGTGTCTGTGTACGGCCGGGAGCCTCATCTCCGCCGCCATGCTTCTTACCGGAACCGCGCGAAACGGCGGAACTCGATCCGATTTCATAATAAAAGCGCAGCTGCAATTGTTTAAAATCATTAATCAACTGCATTTGATGCTGAATAATTAATACGTCAAATAACTTAATGCTATTAAGTACTTTTTAAATCCGGGTGTAAAACCTGTGAGCTTTTATTTTGTAGTGAGATGAGGACAGATACAGTAGAATAAGATTGTGTTTCAGAAACATTTTGGTAATATTGAGCCATTATACTTATTGTTCAACTGAATTTTACAAAGAATGCTTAGTTTAAATTACGAAAGAATTAGTTTATTTATTTATTTCATTTTTAATTGGCTAAAATGTTGTAACGCTTTGCCACATAAGTAATATGTTTAGTTAATGTATGTCCACAAGAGGGAGACGTTTCTTGGGAATACAAGCATTAAAAAATTGAATCATTTTTGAACTTTGGATTAATTGAACCAATGAACGAGTGTTTCGAAGTGCTCTGCTGGTGTGTGTGTGTGTGTGTGTGTCTCTGTCTGTCTGTCAGTCTGTCTGTGTGTGTGTGTGTGTGTGTGTGTGTCTGTCTGTGTGTGTGTGTGTGTGTGTGTGTGTTCTGAGTTGGGTTATATATGTCCTAAGAAGATAGGAAATAGCAATAATAACATTTTGTATTATTATTTTTATTTTATCTTATGGGCTTGCCCTTTTTAGGATTAAATAAATTATTATAAATATTATAAATGATTGTAGACGCTTGAGGCGGATGGCTTTTCATCTGAAGTGGGCGTGTCTTGTCCTGGTCTGTCTTCCGGGGGCGTGGCGGATCGATCGCGGTGCGTCGCGTTCTGGAGAGATGAGCGCTGCGGCGGGTTTCGGTAAAGCGCTGGTCATCATCACCGGAGCGTCGAAGGGCTTCGGCCGGGCTCTGGCTCTGTCCATCGCGCCGCGTCTGGCGGCGGGCTCCGCGCTGATCCTCGCGGCGCGATCTGATGCTCTGCTGCAGCAGCTGAAGGCGGATCTGAGCCGCGCTCACCCCGCGCTGACGCTCCGCTGCACCGCCGCTGATCTGAGCTGCCAGGCAGGCGTCGAGAGCGTCGTCTCCGCGATCACTCACAGCGACCCGGACATCCAGCATCTGCTGCTCTTTAATAACGCAGGTGAGACTTTCGCGTCCTCACACACTTCTCTTAACAGGTGTATATATTAATAAACCTGCTCGTTTCATGTAGTGAAGTTAAAACAACAGCTCTTTGATTTGGAATCTAGTGAAGAAAATGGTTCTAAAAAAATAAGAAAAACACTGATAAAAGTACAGATAGATTTACCGTCGATTAAAAATACTTCAGTACAGTTCTGTTAATTCACTCATCCTCAGGTCATCTCAGATCTGACTTTATACTAAGAAGATTTTTTGCTGAAATCAGGTTCCTTGGTAATGCAAGTGAATGGGTGCCGTCATTTTCAGAATAAAGAAAAGCAAACCACAAAATGAATCCCTGCGGCTCCTGACGGTATCTTGAGATCTTATGAAGGGAATTAAACAGAACTGAACTTTATGTACAGCTTTATCACTTCTAATCTAGACAAACTTGATCTGATTCAGATAAACATTCCACCAGTTTGTTAAAGGGATAGTTCACCTAAAAATAAAACTGATGTTTATCTGCTAAGGCCATCCAAGATGTAGGTGACTTGATTTTTGTTTTTTACCTCTGATACATCACCTCATAGTGACGGTACCCATTGAGTTGAATCACCAAGGATCACATTTCAGATGACAATCTTTTCCACCTGAATGTAAATTATTGTTAAAGTAATCCATCAGTGGTTCAGTAGTAATTGTACGAAGCTACGAGAATACTTTTAGTGTCAGTGCTGTTTCGGAGAGTGTTTATGTTCAGAGCAGCAGAGTGACACACAGGCACCGCCGAGGAGTCTGAATCTCTTCTCTGTGTTCTGAACGCAGCGTCTCTGGGCGACGTGTCTCGGTTCTGTTCTGGTTTCACGGAGGTGTCTGAGGTCAACTCGTACTTGTCTCTGAACGTGAGCTCGGCTCTGTGTCTGACGGCTGGAGTTCTGCGAGCGATCCCTCGGCGCTCCGGTCTGACCCGAGTCGTGGTCAACATCAGCTCTCTGTGTGCGCTCCGGCCCTTCCCGTCCTGGGTGCTGTACTGCAGCGGGAAAGCGGCCCGGGACATGATGTTCCGTGTGTTAGCCGAGGAGGAACCGGACCTACGGGTCCTGAACTACGCTCCAGGTACGAACCAGAGTCACTCAGCTTCACAAAGTACTGTACGACAACAAAACAAACAAAAAAGTAAGATAGAATTGTGATCAAAAAAAGTTCTGCTGGGATTGAGCGTTCAGTGCACGTGTCCTGAGCTGAACAAACAGTAGTGCGTTTGTATTTTGAATGTGTTTCTAAAACAGAAGGACTGCGCTGTGTCAGAGTGAAACGACGTGTGAAATGTAGTGTGACTGAAAGCGCTTGGCTTTTGATTTGTTCAAGCTCATGAACCGTTTGATTGCAATCTTACAAGCATTGTGTGTTTGTGACCGAGACCGCTTATTTGTGGTAACGGGATGTGTGTGTGTGTGTGTGTGTCTCTGTCTGTGTGTGTGTGTGTCTGTGTGTGTGTGTGTGTCTGTGTATGTGTGTGTCTCTGTCTGTGTGTGTGTGTGTCTGTGTGTGTGTGTGTGTGTGTCTGTGTATGTGTGTGTCTCTGTGTGTGTGTGTGTGTCTCTGTCTGTCTGTCTGTGTGTGTGTGTGTGTGTCTCTGTCTGTGTGTGTGTGTGTCTGTGTATGTGTGTGTCTCTGTGTGTGTGTGTGTGTGTGTGTGTCTGTCTGTCTGTGTGTGTGTGTGTGTGTCTGTCTGTCTGTCTGTGTGTGTGTGTGTGTGTGTGTGTGTCTGTCTGTCTGTCTGTCTGTGTGTGTGTGTGTGTGTGTGTGTGTGTCTGTCTGTGTGTGTGTGTGTGTGTGTGTGTGTGTGTGTGTGTGTCTGTGTGTGTGTGTGTGTGTGTGTCTGTGTATGTGTGTGTCTCTGTGTGTGTGTGTGTGTCTCTGTCTGTCTGTCTGTGT
>JAUMHG010000037.1:29720-47896 GCA_032359395.1 Enteromius anoplus
CTGAGATAATTAAGTCGTTAATTCAGAAAAACAGAGCAGATATTTTTTCCTCAAGTGAATGCAATACGCTTCCGTACGTACATGACCTATTACATTTTAAATAGAGTTACTTGTAATCTGTAGCCTAAATGATTCCAGTTCTAAAGTAGCCTTCACAACACTGCTCCTGTGTCCTAATCACACTTGGTTAGTATGCCGTGCATTATTTGACATTCATTCATTTAGTGTTCTTGTCGGTCTCCACCCTTGTCTACTTTATTATCTGCTTCAGGTTTCAGCTCCACCTGCTCCGTGAGCACAAGGCTGTGTCTCCACACCTCTCGAGCTCCCTGTCTAGTGCACCACATGCTGTCTGTGTAGGGATCTGGTGCTGTCTGTGTAGGGATCTGGTGCTGTCTGTGTAGGGGACCTGGTGCTGTCTCTGTAGTGATCATGTGCTGTCTGTGTAGAGATCATGTGCTGTCTGTGTAGTGATCATGTGCTGTCTGTGTAGGGCGCGGAGCGGGATTAGACACACGGCCGTGAGGTGAGTCTGGAGCTTCATCATGGCGGCGGAGTTTCGCTCTCTGCCGCAGAATCCCGTCAACAGTCATGAATGAGCTCAGAATAGCGCACTTAACGATTTTAAAGCAGTTCGTTTTCAGACTCGTTATTCTCTGAAGGATTATATTTCGTGTCATCGCGAGAGTCGCTGGATGTATATTAACATCTGCGCGTTATTTCTCTCTTTTCCAGCAGGTGTTTGGTTTGTCGGATATATGAGGTGAAAATGTGTTTCAGGTAAATCTCGTTTTCCTCTCGTTCTCTAGTTTTTCTCTTTATTCTGGTGTTTATTGGCGTGTTGTTGTGTGATCTCTGACAGTCAGCTGATACTCGGTCATTATGCAGATTTAAAGGAAACGCATCCGAATGCATTACACACATATATAAATAATCACGCCATTAAAAACATTTCGTTATATCGCAGTAGTTATCATGTTTGTTTACGAATCCAAAACATGCATGCCCCTGTTAGTGCTTTCGTATTAAACATTATAATAAACACAAATATGTCCGTGCTCGGAGTATTGATGCTTGTGTAACTTAAATATTATAAACTAGTCTACTGATATGTTAGGGGTTAGTGACGATTTAGCATGCTCTGCTTTGTTGTTTGTGTTCTTTTGTTGTTGCTGAGCTTTAATCTGACCTCAATATCAGCCACACACACTGCACTCATATTCTCCCAGCCGACATGCACTTATTTACTAAATATTCATGATTTTATAAACACATTTCAGCCACAATTGTGCACAAAAGAGCACAGCTGCTTCATAGATGCATTTTAGGGTTAGCTAAATTTATTAACAAACATTCGATTACTAAACAAAACAAACAAACAATATATATATATGTGTGTGTGTGTGTGTGTGTGTGTGTGTTGTTTTCCCAAGTAACCAAAATGTTTGTTAATAAATTTTGTATGAAGTAAATATTCAAAAACAAGCCAAAATTATTTATTAAGCATGTTTATTATTTTAAACTTTATTTTTAGATAGTTACAAAAGTGGCATTTCCCATTTTATTGTAGTGTATTTTAGTGTAAATAACTTAATAATAAAAATATATATATACACAGTACCATAATTCAAATAAAAATGAATTGAAAATATTGAAACGGTGTGTATCTCTGAGGCAGTGTTGCAGGTGTTGTGTTTGCAGTGTGTCATCTGATCAGTCCCTCCCAAACACACACGTTACAGTAACCAGATGCATCAGGGCCTTGTTTACACATCACAGGTAATGCTAGCGAGTCCCGTTCGCTCTCAAGTGTCTTGTGTTGTAGTATTTTAACATAATTTAATTTACATGATCATTCTACTGCGTGTTATCAGACACCGTCTGCCCAACCTGACCCAGGAGACGCTCACATATATTGAGTAAGTGGCGGTTATGATAGTGTAAAGAATGTGATAGTGACTCGTTTACGCAACACTAAGGGGAAAGGGATAGTGTTGTCCATTGTAGTGTCCTTTACACAATGCAGCGAAGGCGGTGTGTTGCAGTGCATCTGCTGAAGGACACGTGCTGGATTCCTGACGTGTGTAGAATTACTGAGAGCTTCAGCTGCTGTTCTTCACTGGCCTCATTTGCTAGAGAAGAGCAGTTCAGCTGTTCCTTAGTCTTACAGAAATGGTATGGCAGATATAAACTTGAGATTGCATGAAAAAAAACTCAGAATTAATACAAGTCCATTTAGAATTGCAAGAAAAAAACTTTTTTATTTGTTAGATATAAACTGAGAACTGCAAGAAAAGACCTGAGATATGAACTCAAACAAACAAACAAACAAACTATTCAGAATTGTGAAAAATTACCTCAGAATTGCAGAATATAAACTCAGAATCATTATAAGTTAACTCAGAATTGACTGAATTGTAACAAAAATAGCATGATATAATAGAGTTACATACTCATTATATATATGTTATATCATCTCTGAATTGTGAGGAAAAAGTTACTCTCAAATTATGTTGGATATAAAGAGCTTGTTAAGTTGGAACAAGGCTTTTCTGTTTTACCCGGCTGTATGCCGTTAATGAACAGCTGTGCTGCATTATTATTATTATTATTATTAGAATGAATGAACTGTTTTTAATACAATTATATTTTAGTCCCTTCAAAACCGTAATGTTGGGTTGGACGGTTTCTTCTGTGCAGGTAGAAGAAAGCTTTCATTCGCGGTGTTCCTCAGGGCTCCGTCAGCGGCCCGTCCGCATTCAACATGTCCTCCACAGCCGTCCCCAAACCTTCTCCTGCGCTCTCAGCCCTGGACAATCTCTCCATATCGTCTCTGCTGTCTGGAGACCTGGAGGAGGACGGAGAGAGAGCAGACGAGGATCTGGCCGACCTGGAGGTGAACCCGTACGATGGGCTGCCGTATTCCTCGCGCTACTACAGCCTCCTGGAGGAGCGGAAGCAGCTGCCCGTGTGGAGTCTGAGGCCCGGTCTGCTGGAGCACATGGAGTCACACAGCATGATTGTCCTGAGCGCCGACGGAGGAACCGGGAAGAGCACCCAGGTCCTTATGTACATTACAAACACTCACTGCTTCACCCTCCTGATCTGGTGATCGTTCACAGGTGCACCATGAAAAAACAATACTTAATTTAGCCTTCCACCAACTTCTGTTGAACACAAAAGAAGATATTATAAAAATGATTGTCAAAAGACTTCCATAATACTGAAAAAAATACTAGTGAAGTGAAATGGAGTCCAGCAAATGTTTGGCTTCTGACGTTCTTCAAAATATTTTCTTGTGTATAAAGAAACAGGTTTGGATCTACATGAGAGCGAGTAAATGATGACAGAATACTCTTTTTTGGGAAGTTCGGCGTGTATTTGCAATGACCTCTAAGTAGTTACAGCGTTTCACTTCAGCGCTACATTGATATAGTTATCACTCTCAAATTACACTGTTGATATCTAGGTTAGCTGTTATTGAACCAACAGTCAATAAAAAGACGGCATCTGTCTCATGCTGTTGATCACGTCTGAAGAATACTCGTCTCTCAGTCTGTTAAAGCAAAGAAAGCGACACCATTTTGCAATCGAGCACTTGAAGCCTGTCGTCACGGCTAAAGGTTGCTTTCAGGCACAACACACAGAGCCGTGACTGTTTTATTGCTTCTGTAACACAGTTACTGTGTAATAAATATGAAGGGTCATGTGACACTGAAGAGGTGTTCATAAAATCAAAAAAATTAAAAAAGATCACTTTTTTTAGTCTGTGGTGGATTCGGTGTGCGGCTAGCTACTTTCTTGTTTGTTTTAAAATGGTAAAGATATTTCACAATATTTCTGTTTTTACTGTTTGTGGTTAAAAACCTGTAGCCTTTGTGAGCAGAAGAGACTTTTTCAGATAAATAACTACATTTATTTAGAATTGGCACACTATCTAACACAAAAACAGGCTGAGCTGATTGTTTACTCTCATGATCTGCTGTGCTGATGGACAGGACGTCACACATGCTGTCAGAAGAGCATTACACCACAAACATTCCTTTAGGATGTATTCTGTTATATTGTATTCTGCGTTGCCCCGTTCTATTCATGTCTGCTTTGTCCTGTTCTAGTCTATTTTATTCTGCGTTGGCCAATTCTATTCTGTTTTGTTTTGTTCTGTTCTATTCTATTCTGCATTGTCCCATTTGATTCTATTCCATTCCACTCTATTCTAATTTGTGTTCTTCCATTCTATTCTGTTCTATTCTGTCCTATCCGGCTGTGCCCAATTCCATTCTATTCTATTCTATTCAGCTTTGTTCTATTTCATTCTATTCAGTTTTGTCCTATTCCATTCTATAACGTTCTATTTTATTCTATTCTGTTCTATTCTGTTCAAATCTATTCTATTAAGCTTCTATTCTGTTCTATTCTCCGCTCTGCTCTGCAGGTTCCTCAGTGGTGTGTGGAGTACACTCTGTCTCATGAGTTCTCTCAGGGTCTGGTGTGCTGCTGTCAGCCGTATGCGGCGGCGGCCTGCGGTCTGGCTCTCAGGGTGGCGGATGAGATGGACCTGAGTCTGGGGCTGGAGGTGGGCTACAGGGTTCCTCACGAGGACGGCTGCACACCGGACACCATCCTGCGGTACGAGTAGTCGCTCGCCACGCTCCGCCGCTGCTCTGCATCGTGCCGCTTTAACGGCGTAGTAACGTTTGCTCTCTGCAGGTTTGTCACAGACACTCTCCTGCTGGAGGAGATGATGTCAGACCCTCTGCTGCGGCAGTACGGGGTTCTGGTCATCGACGAGGCTCAGGAGCGTACGGTGGCCACAGATGCTCTGCTGGGGCTGCTGCGTGACGTGTGCCGGCAGCGCTCCGAGCTCAGGGTGGTGCTGCTGACCGCGTCTGCCGTCGCTCACGCCTTCGCCAGCTTCCTGGGAGAGAGCGTTCCTCACCTCAGCCTTCCCTCGCTTAACAACACCACTGAGATACTGTACCGAGAGCCACCCGCGGGGCGAGACCTGGCCACAGCTTCCTGTCACATGATCCTGGATCTGCACCGCAGGGGAGAGGAAGGAGACATACTGGTGTTCCTCCCCAGTGTGCAGGTAAGAGTCTCCATGAAGCGCTTTGAGTCAGTAAGAGGATCCAATCTTTTATCTGCTGAGGATCATTCACACGCTTCAACAATGAACGCACTCACTCTCAGGTTACTTGAAGTAATACGTGACCCAGGTCCACAAAACCAGTCAATTCTTTTTCACTATATGTATGTGTGTTTGTGTCTGTATATATATATATATATATACATACACACTATATTGGTTCACCCCCATCCGTTGAACAGATCGGAGTACTTCAGTCATTTCCATGAGTGCAAACCTTCATGTAATGATATTTTGAGGAATCGAACCTATCATCAACTCACTGGGTGTTTGTTAGTACTTCTGTTGTGTGTTTGTGTGTGTCAGGAGATCCAGGAGTGTCGTGGGGCTCTGGAGAAGGAGTGTTTGTCGCTCAGCGCTCATCTGCTGTCTCTGCGTGTGTTTGAGCTTCACGCCGGCGTCTCGGGAGCATCGCAGCAGCTGTACGATACAGAGAGCTCCGAGGACAAACAGAGCGAGGCGCCAGACGCCCCGAGACGCAGGGTCATCCTCTCAGACGTCTTAGGAGAGGCTTCCTTCTCGCTTGAGAACATCCGATACGTCATCGACAGCGGCGTCCAGCTGAAGACCGTGAGTCAGAGTGTGTGTGTGTGTGTGTGTGTGTGTGCGCACATGCTCCTAATCCTTCTACTCCTCCACAGATCTACAACCCTCAGATCCGAGCGGACTCTCATCTTCTGCAGCCCATCAGCAGACAGCAGGCGGACGCACGCTCCCGCAGGGTCAGCGGCACACGGCCCGGTGCGTACTACACCAATCAGTTCAGCTCACAGTCGTTTATTTGAAGTTGCAGTCCGTAACTTTTTTGTGTGTTCAAAATTGTCAAAATGTATATGTAGAGGAGAGCTTCTGGATTATTCTGATTGTCCTTGAAAACAGGTGACTCGGGTAAGAGAAGAGTAAGGGCTCAGAGAGTTAATAAGTACGTTTAATGTGTTGGGTTCACAAAGACAAGTCACATTGATGTTTCACAGATATACACAAATACATAGCACTGGCGTTTAGGTGTGTGGTCTGAAATACAGGAAAACTCTGGAAATTCCAAATATTATATTACAGTCTTTCCATTCACTTTTACAGAAGTTAGATGTTTTCATTCTGAACATAAACAGATGAATGATCACCAATGGGCTGAGACTGTATAGAGGTGTATAGAGGTGTATAGAGTGCGTGGGTCTTACAGGAAAAGTGTCTGTGCATCAGCAAGGTGACATATGCGACCTCTATTGGCTAGATATGAAAGTGCAACTAAAGGAAAGGACACCATGAACCCATTTTCTGAACTGTGTTTTTGGATTGTCACTACTGTACACCTGTAATAAGTGTTTATATGTGGACTATTGAGACTGGTTGAGGTATGTGTGATTCATCATAGACATACACAGAGAGAAGGCTACAGTGTTCTTCCACACCACTCAGGCATGCGTCTAATTACCTCTGTACTTTTATAATTACACGGTTAAACCATCCCGTACACCTTAACCCACTCTTAAACCTACCATTACCACAAGAACACAAGAAGTACATTGCACTTGTTTTTTGATGCAAATACACAGCAGTTAAGGCTAGTTAATATAAAGTGGGAGCCTAGAATATTCTGAATGCAATTACACTGAGCATCAAGTGAAAGCAGTGCTGTCGTCTGAAAGCAGAACTATAATGCTGTGTGTGTCCTTCACAAGTGCTGTTCACTTCTTTGTGTGGAAAAAAAAGGTGAGCTTGAGTTTTTAGGGAAAGTGGTGTGAACGTGCTTGCGTTTACATGCGATCAGTTCAGGGTTAATATAGATTATTAAACCTAGAACCAAAGAAAAAAAACGTGACTTAGAATAAAGTAAATGTTAACTGAAATAAGGTAGCAATTTATTTTACAGCCATGTTCCTTGAGCACATACTATGTAATTATTATAGTAATTATAGTATAGTATATTTTATTAATATAGTAATTAATAAAAAAATAATAGTGATAATAAAAACTGGCATACGGTATGTTTAGAAAAACAACAAAATCTGACATGAACTCAAATTAACATGGAACCAGAAAATATAAAAATAACGTCTAATTCAAATGTTAGTATGAATAATGAGTGTGTGTGTGTGTGTGTGTGTGCTGCAGGTGTGTGTTTCCGGCTCTACTCTCAGCAGATGTATGAGGACGAGATGCCGGCGTCTCGCTGTCCGGCGGTGACCGAAGCAAACCTCAGTCATCTGGTGCTGCTGCTCAAGAGACTGGACATCGCTGACATGGGCCAGTGCAAGTTCCTGGACCGGCCGGGTCAGCTCGGTCTTGATGAATTTTCATCAAGAAGCTTTTATTTTTAGATTTGTATTTTAGCTTACATTTTAACTGTAGTGTGCTTTTTATTTTTACTGTCATAGAGAAAGAGAGCAGGATTAAGAACCGATGCTGTAGAACATAGATTCTTTTGAAACTTGTGAATTCAGTAGAATCGTTAGAAGACAGAATCACGATTGCCATTTGAAGTGCCATACATTTAATATTGTTTGTGATCTTCAGTCTTGTGTGTGTGTGCGTTTTTGTGACAAATGAGCACATAAATGTGTATAATGACACGTGTGTGTGTGTGTCTGTGTGCAGCTCCGGCGGCGCTGATGCAGGCTCTGGAGGATCTGGATTATCTGGCGGCTCTGGATGATGATGGGAATCTATCGGAGGTGGGAATCATCATGTCTGAGCTTCCTCTGGAGCCGCCGCTAGCCAAAGCCCTGATCGCCTCCTGCGAGTTCGACTGCGTTAACGAGCTGCTGACCATCGCTGCCATGCTGACCGGTACTGACCGCTGACCACATTCATTTACACACTGTGTTGAGGAATGTTTGCACACACACACACACACACGTACGTCTTGAGTAAGTGTGTTATTTGCCCTGCAGCTCCGCCGTGCTTCGTTACTCCTCCGGCTAATAAAGAGGAAGCGGCGGCGACCCACAGACGACCCCTGCTGCACCCGGACGGAGATCACATGACCCTCATCAATGTCTACAACGCGTATCTTCAGCGTGAGTGACAGCGTCAGAGTCATAGCGATGCGTCTCGTGAAGGAATTCTGATGTGTGTGTGTCCTCAGATAATGAAGACGAGGTCTGGTGCAAGACCAACTTCCTCAACGCCTCTGCCTTGCGATTGGCTGTGGTGATCAGGGCGGAGCTACTGGAGGTGATGCAGCGAATTGAGCTGCCCGTCTCTCCTCCCGCCTTCGGTTGCCAGGACAACAGCACCAATATAAAGAGAGCTCTTATATCGGGCTTCTTCCTGAAGGTACACGCACACTGTAAACTAAACCACCACGCTCCAGAAGGATTAGCTCATCACTGCAATATCTGCACTAGAGATCTGATGATGTTTGATGTCATCCTCACAGTTCTGATGTTTATTGTAAAGTGTCCTTGAGCTTTGGAAAGGCACTGTATGAATAGAACATTATTATTATTATAGTTTTTTTGTAAAGCTCTGTCAGAATTGTAATTTCACTCCTTCCTTCTAAATCAGTAAATTAAGGGTTATAAAACTGGAAAAAATAAATAAAAACCATCATTAAAGTGTCTTTGTTAAATCAGTGTGTGGTCCTCAGGTTGCTCATGATGTGGACGGCTCAGGGAACTATCTTCTGCTCACACACCGTCACGTGGCTCATCTCCACCCGTTCTCTTCGTACCGCTGCCGCCGGCCGCAGCCGAGCCCTCCGAGCTGGGTGCTTTACCACGACTTCACCATCTCACACGACAACTGCATCTGCATCGTGTCCGAGATCCACCCGCAGATGTGAGTGTGAGCCTTGAACTATACTAATTCACTGTGTGAGTGTGTGTGTGTGTACTGGTTTAAGTACTTGTGAGGATGAAATGTCCTCTCCTATGTAGTGAAAGACCATGACAAACCCACTAGTGAGACATCTGGCTGGTCTTCAAAAGTTAAAAAGGGTTATAAATCAGCCAGAAGATGTTTTGATGTTCTAGTGTCCTGCTCATGTTTCTGGGATGTGTCGGGTCAGGGTATAATCATCATTCACCTGATAGGAAATCAATGGAAAACAAACGTTTGTGTGTGTGTGTGTGTGTGTGTGTGCTGCAGGTTGGTGGAGCTGGCTCCTCAGTACTATCTAGGGAACCTTCCGGCCAGTGAAGGTCGAGATCTGCTGATGAGTTTCAGACAGAGTTTACTTCCTCCAGAAGAGCAGGACACAAACCCTCAGGACCAAAGCCATGAAGAAGCGGGCGGTCAGTACAGCACAGAGACGTGCAGCGTTCAGTAACACACACACACACACACACACCTGCAGTGATGGGGATCGCTCTTCAGCAGACTTCAGGTCTCTTCTGGCTCAGATTTTCTATTTCTGTAATTGACTTGCTAGGAAATATATATATATTTATGTATATTTTAAATAGTGAATAAAGATGTCTCTCTGGATGCAGTGAGGGAATCAGATGAAGCTCAAATCATGTTCAGTGACATCAGTAATAAACTCTGCCCTTCACTCTCTTCAATGAATCAATAAATGAATGACAGCTGCCATAGAATAAAAACATAAAAGGTGACTTTTCTTCTCTGAATTGCAAGTTTACATTTTACTGTATTGTACAATGTTTATTTATATATCTTTTAAAACAACCAAACAAGATTATAAACAATAAAACACCTGCACTGACTGCATTCACAGCGGAAACTAACCTGAGATATAACCTGAGGGCATTCTCTATTATCAGATGCAGACCTGAACCTCTGAAAAAATGTAAAATCGTGTACAAGACACAGACTTGCAATTGTCAAACAAAAGGATACAGTCAAAATTTAAGGAAAAAAGGTTTTTATTCACTGATGGAAATGTGCTTCCGGAGGATAAAGATTTGTGAGGAGTTTCTTCTGTGTTTGTGTGTTTGCTCACACACAGCAGCATCATGACGGGATTTCTGTTGGGTTGTGCTGATTTCTGTTTATTTCTGCTGTTGTCTGTTTGGTGTTGTTGTCTGCTCCTTCAAACTCTGAGAAAGGTCTCAGTGATGTTTCTGAGATGTGCCTTCACTCCAAACCCAGCCTGGAAGCACAGCGTGAGCTCAGGACTCTATTAACACCAGCAGAGCGTTACACTGTTCACTCTGAGCTCTGGGTAACTTAGGAACGAACAGTAACATTGCTCAGAGCCAGCTGGACTGTAATACAATTCTTAAAACATTCATTCAAAACCTTATTTATACAGCATTCATTCAACTTTTTTCCTGAAACACTTTGTTGGACGTTCATCTGATGTTTTTTTAATGTTTCGACTTGTTTCGGAACATTGTGAGAGCAATCAGAAGTAACATTCTCAAAATGATCAAGACTGTAACAATGTAACTGTACACGTGTAAATGTAACGCTGTAACTGTAACATTTAGTATGAACAAACAGTAACATTGTAAATAATACAATTCATGAAACATTAACTCCAAACAATATTTATTCTGTGTTTATGGAACTTTTTGAAACTCTTTCATCAATCTGACATTTTTTAAACCTTTTTTAAATGTTTCCCGGGAACAATCAAAAGTAATATTCTCAAAATGATTAAAAAAAAACGATGTTTAGAAAATTAGCAATAAGAAGTTGATGTTTGTGAGCTGGGTGAGGAGTCGAATCATTGATTGGTTTTGTTCTGTATATTTCAATGTGTCTGTTTCTGCAGCTCGTCTGTGTTTACTCCTGTAGATTGTTTTTGTATTTTTCTAAATGCACAGTTTCTGTGTTTGAACTCTTGAGTGTACACATGGGATTTTAATACAGTGACAATTTGAACACTAATTAAAAGTTGTGAAGCTTTTGATTCTCGGTTTGTCTGATTAACTCTGATGTTCGAAGGTAATCTGAGCGGATTCGGGCCGTCGGATTGGATCAAATCTTGGAAATGGGTTGTTCAAAAAATTTGGATTGGATCACAAAATTCAATATTGGTTTTGATCTGAATTAAATTCTGGGTTTGTGTTAAAACTGGTCCAAAAAAAAAAAATCCAATCAAATTTTGCTTTGAAAAACCAGTACAAAAGTAAGATGGGTTACCTGATCCTGGATAGCACAACAAATCCAGATCAATCTGATCCAGAACCACTGGCCCCAGGTAATAAACGATGTGTACTAGATTGCACTAAAAATACTTAAATACAAGTACATTTATTATTTATTTGTGTTAATTAAAATGGTAAAAGTCATACACTAATTAAAAATATATTTCTACATCAGAGCAGCTGCAAATGTGTCCTAAATACCACTGATATTTTAACTGGTATTCCTACATCTCATGATTCATATATTAATATAAGAAGCAACATATTGATGTATTATTAACACTATTTTATGTATGCTAGTATGCAATGATGTAGGCCTATTATTAATATTATCTGTAAGATGTTAGGTTATATAGTTCTTGTTTGTTTTTTTGCTGCTAATACAGTGTTTCAAATTAATGACATTTGGGTGTAATTGGCATGACAATTAATTTATTAAAAGTCTATTATTGTATTCTAACTCATTCTTAACTCATGACTATTATTGTGTAAAATTTATATTAAATTAATTTACAGAGCATATACAATTTTTCATTTCATTTTAAATCAGTATACAAAAAGGTGTTAAAAAGTAATAGAAAATGTGCTAAAATGAAAAAAGTTATTTTCCAATTTCAATACACATTCAAAAATGAAGAAGTTTGAAAATGAAATATTTGGAAGCAAGTACTGTAAAAAGTAAATTTTTCATTTATGGTTTGGAAAAATTGATTTAATTGTTATTATAATTACTTTGGGTAAATGTCATATACATAAAATCAAGTGGAATAACAATCAATCCTCTTTTAGTTGTTTTAAAAATGATCACATTTATCTGCCTTACTGTACTCCTATAATTATATGTGTATTCACACACTAAAGCCATCCATAATTAAGGACATTTATATGATTTATTATCTATGAAGCTGCTGAAATTGTACAAAAAATATTCTGTTTTGAAGTAAATTTGTGTGTTTTTTGATTAATAGAACCAGAAACCACTGAACATTTATTATCTATTGATTTAATATTTAAACTGGTATTCCTTCAAAAGTTGATCAGGTCATGGTTTAACATTATGGTCTTTAGAAAAAGGTGCCCTTGACGTGAAACATTATTATTATTAAACATCATATATAAATAAAGGAGAGAGTGGAATAACAGTAAATCCTTTTTAAACTGTTTTAAAAATGAATGTAAAAATTATTTATGATATATCATAGAACCTCTTTTTCGTCACACTGTACAACAAAAAATACTATCTTATAAGGGGTAGGTTTAAACGTTAATAAAACACATTTTAGGTAGTCCATTTCCGGTCAGAGCTGTGATATTGATATGGATATTGTTCAAAGGAAAAAACCCCCGAAACAAACGGTAAGCATCACTCTTCCTCATTAAGTGACGAGCCGCGCTCTGATTGGACATCCGCCGGCGCTATGTTGATGACAGGGCGGGGTCTCGCCAAGTGAGTAGGTGACGTCAGCTCTCATTCCGCAGAAGCGAAACAAACATGGCGACAGAATGGAGTGGGAAAGGCAGCACGCTAACTTTATTACTGATTTTTTGGATTAAATTGTCTTCGAGCCGAGCGCAGTCCTCGGGCAGCGACAGCCGGATCCTCGGCATGCGGTTGGAGAGAAGCGACAAGCCCGCCTCGACCACCGACGACGGGATCATCCAGGTGACCGAGGAGAGCGACATCCAGCTCCGCTTCTACGGGCTGCAGATCAGCAACGACACCTGGGAGCGGATCAAGTTCGTGGAGCAGAACGAGGAGCCGAACAGCACCTGTGCTGACTTCACCAAAGACATCTCCATCAGGACTAGCATGAGCATCCACAGCCAGGGCACTTCTGGAGTGCTGGGGCTCAGAATCAAACCGCTTCGGAAGAGCGAGTCGCACCGGGATTACGCGCTGTGCGTCAGGCGCAGCCCTGATGGGAAGTGGGTCCTGCTCGGAGAAAACGACGGAAAGTTGCGTGTGGCGGAGGAGAAGAAGTCCCTTCTTCCTATCTGGTTCCAGGTGATCTTGATATCCTGCCTTCTGGTTCTGTCAGGGATGTTTAGCGGGTTAAATCTGGGGCTAATGGCGCTGGATCCCATGGAGCTGCGGATCGTCCAAAGCTGCGGTACCGAGAAAGAAAAGAAGTACGCGGGCAAAATCGAACCGATCCGGCGGAAAGGAAACTACTTGCTGTGCTCGCTTCTCTTGGGGAACGTGCTGGTGAACACCACCCTGACTATCCTCCTAGACGATCTTATCGGATCCGGGTTGGCCGCCGTTGTAGCATCTACTATCGGCATCGTCATCTTCGGCGAGATCGTCCCTCAGGCGCTCTGTTCCCGCCACGGTTTGGCGGTTGGCGCGAACACCATTCACATCACCAAGTTCTTCATGCTTGTGACTTTCCCACTTTCTTTCCCCATCAGCAAACTCCTGGACTGCGTTCTGGGGCAGGAGATCGGTACCGTGTACAACCGAGAGAAGCTGGTGGAGATGCTGAAGGTGACCGCGCCGTATAACGACCTGGTGAAGGAAGAGGTGAACATGATCCAGGGCGCGCTGGAGCTGAGGACCAAGACGGTGCAGGACATCATGACTCCTATAGGCGACTGCTTCATGATCAACAGCGACACGGTGCTGGACTTTAACACCATGTCTGAGATCATGGAGAGCGGCTACACCAGGATCCCCGTCTACGAGGACGAGCGGAGCAACATCGTGGATATCCTCTTCGTCAAAGACCTCGCCTTCGTGGACCCGGATGACTGCACGACCCTGAAGACCATCACCAAGTTCTACAACCACCCGGTGCACTTTGTGTTTCACGACACCAAACTGGACTCCATGCTGGAGGAGTTCAAGAAAGGTGAGTGATGCCTGCTTTCTCCTCTCTGCGCTGCTTTCGCGGGGTTTGTGTGAGAAGACCGTGACCTGGAGCACAAAACAGGTCTTGAGTTCCCTGACAGCGAGAGGTCACCTGGAAGCTGAATGAACACGTTTTCATTGATGCCTGGTTTCTTCGGAGAGGACGGTATTTGTCTGGGGGTGCAAAATAATCAACATTATTGAGAAACTCCCCTTTAAAGTTGTCCAAATGAGGTTCTTAACAACACGTATTACTAATCAAAAAATTATTTTGATAGGTAGGAAATATACAAAATATGAACCTGATCTTTACTTAATATATTTATGTATAGTTGGCAGTTGCTCCAAAATACAGCTGTGCTCCAGGATGAAGAACGCACATCCTCTCCTCCTCTGACTGTGAGGACTGTTTTTAGTCTTTAATCCTCCTGAAAATGTTTCCAGTTCCTCCAAAAGCGCTATTTGTTATTAACACGACCAGTCTAGAGCTGAGTCTCTAGACCTACCAGTAAAAGAAGTATCAGTCAGCTTTTATTTGATCCTACGGGCAGCAAAAAAAAAAAAGCTTTACTATTTGAAACCCCTGCTTTTTGTTAGAATATATTTGAACAAGTATTTTATTTCTGTGATGTTCAGCATCATTCCTCCAGTCTTCAGGGTCACATGATCTTCAGAAATCAGAATAATATACTGATTTGAAAACAGCTGAGCATAGATTTCCTTTAGGTTTCTTTAGATGGAAAGGAAGAAGAACAGCATTTATCTGATAAATTAAATCACACAAATATTGCACAGTATTACTGCTGGTGCTGTATTCTGGCGCGGTGAGCAGAAGACAGCATTATTCTATAATGAAAAACATTACAACAAAAAACTTTTGACTGCTAGTGTACGTCTGGAATAATTTTTGGTATCACTTTACAGTAAGGTGTCATTCATTTACATAAATTAACATTAATTAACAATGAACACTAAATTTATTACACTCTTCGTTAATCCTTTAATGTTAGTTAATAAAAATGTTATTGTAATATTTTCTTTTTTCATTATCTTTTTTAAATATATAATTTAATGTCATTTGTCATGATAATCTAATACATTATTCTTTTAGCTGTTTTACTACAATAACTCTTTTCATGATCAAATCAGTTTTGTTTGTTCAAAATCTAGTCCCACCCTTTTTTATTTATTATTAATATCCCGTTTCGCTGTTATTACAGATGTAATATTTCAATTTCATGTTGACCACATGCTAATAATTTCCCTGTAAGCCTTTAATTCAGGAAATCCACCTGTGATCATCAATTATGATGCCGTTGACAGCCAGACATAATAATAATAAGCATGTGGGCTCTCTGGGAATATACTGTATGTCTAAGCAGATATTTGTAAAGCTGTGTGTAATGAGTATAAATACTGAGCTGGGGTTGAACATTGCGAAGCCGTTCAGTTTGTTGTCATCACAGAAGCCTAATAATGGGGCAGAACCTGTTATCTTATCAGTGCTTGCACGAGTCTACTGTCAGCAGGCTTAGACTCGGGACTTCAGCTGTTCTGTTGCAAAAATGCTGGAGAAAAGCGTACATTCTTCTATATTTGTGTTGAGTGGCTGCTCTGTGGTCTAGTACAATCCTCAAGTTTGGGGTTTTTAATGACTTAATTGGTTTGAGATATAAGCAGTGATCATCATTCAGTATGTTCTGTACATGACCATCCTGGAGGACTTTGCACTGATAACATGATGATTTGTTTATGTGAAGCTAGATAACGGGTTTGGTGCTTCGCTGGTCCCGTAAGTATCTCTGAGATTATGGTTATCTGAAAGGTACCACAGACTTGTGGTTTATTTCTTGTCATGACATACAGAAAAGCAATGGTAATGCATTATTTATGGTTATTTAATAACCCTGTGACTGCGCTCTATCAGTTCACTTCAGGCGAGAGAGCTTGTTAGTTGGGTGTGAATGAAGTATGAAGAAATGGTGAATTTCCACACGTCAGTTTGTTGCGTTGCGTGACTGGTTGACTGTTTTCAGCTGTCAGTTTTATTGAATTGATTTTCTCTCTGCATATTCAGAATTCAATGTGTTTCTAATAGTATTATGCTACATTTTGTCACATTGATATTTAAATATTGAATGGCATTAGGTATATTGAAAGGTCTGATAGTAGGATTTACTTAGTTTCCAGATGAAGTGAACGACACTTTGAAAGTAAAGTATAAGTGTACAGTAAGATAATTAATGTTTTTTGAAAGAATTCTCTTTTGCTCACCAAGTCTGCGTTTATTTAATCAGCAAAAACGGTCATGTTGTGAAATATTTGTGCTTTCTGTTTGAATATATGTTACGATGGAACTGATTTCTGTGATGCGCAGCTGTATTTTCTGCATCGTTACTCATCCTTCAGAAATCATTTACTTTTTTTCCTAGCATGGATGCTTTAAATGGATCAAAAGATGTTTAATATTGCAGTCGATATTGAATCGGTTTCAGTTGTCAAACTGGAAAGGAGAGAAGGGTCATGTCAAGTGCATTGCATTGTGGGATACAGTATACAGATGATTTTGTCAGTCCAGTCCATCTCTTAAATCCTTTTCCTGTTCTTCAGGAATGGTGATTTTGGAAGCAGTTGACTGCTGTGTTGTGTCTACAGTCTTCAGCGAACACAAGCTAATGCTGTGCTTCTGTTCTGTCCAGCTCATGTGTTTCTCTTCTGAAGCACTTCCTCTGTTTATGCAGAAGTCTTAACTTCCTATACATGATTCAAACCCAAACCCTCCACACACCTGGCTTCTACACGTGGAGCTGTGGTGGCTGGGTTTGGTTGTGTGTTAAGAGAAGAAAATCTGGCCAAAGCCTGCCGTCAGTAGATTGTTCTCAATGGTAGAACAGATTTTTTGTTGTAACTACAGTTTGCTTCCAGTTCTTTCACCTGACTGAAAACTGTCTACTATGCTAGAAAAAATGTACACCATTATCATAGAATTCAGGCTTTATTCTGCCTTGTAATAAGCTGCTTTATGTCATCAGCAGCGCAGGGATATTTGTAGAAATAGTCAAAACTATAATTGTATGCCAAATATCATTAGGATAATAAGTAAAGATCATGTTCCATGAAGATATTTTGTAATGGTCTTATCATAAATGCATCATAGCAACATAATTTGAACAATTTTACTGGAGATTTTCTAAAAGAAATAATAAAAAATTGATCTCTCAGATAGTTGGGATAGTATGAATATTGTCTTATCCTAACAAACCATACTTCAATCAGATGATTAATTCGGCTTCCAGATGATGAAGGCTATAATCTCAATTTTCAAGCAGTATATTTGAGTTGATTATCAGAATCACAAACATTCTGATTTTGAGTTTTTACTTGACTTGGTTAGTCTTCTGGTTATTTACAGCTAACGAAGGAGTCTTGCACATGCACAGAGCTTATGAGGCTGTTATATAGCTTATTAGTACCGGATCTTTTTCTTCTTCTTTTTATTATTCTAAAGGTAATCAGAAAGCAGTCAGTGAAAGAAAAGACCTCATTTCTGTCCCAGCTGATGTTGTGGTTTGGGTCTGTGATTTGGCGTCCCTCTGATCCTATCGTCACGTCATAAGCCTCTCCATATTCTAATAGGATCAGTCTCTGTGTTTCTCTCTTCCTGTCTTTTACTTCCTGTCATCGTGGTCAGGAATGCTGACCGAGCACGTGCTTGTGTTTGAGCCAGAGAAGAAGGAAAAGCTCTGCCTTTAAAGCTCTGAAATATTTTAGAAAAATGTATTTAACTTTTTAAGGATTAATTATAGTTTCTTTTAAAAGGAAATAATGTAAACATTGTGAGGAGATAAATATCTCTCAAAATAAATAATACTATATTATTTGAGTTCTTTTTTCTAGACATGTCTGGAAAAGCTTTCATTATTACAGACCAATTACCTATATTTTTAAATCATACATTTTATTTAAGAAAAAACGATTTAAAATTAGTTGGTGTTGGTATCAGTTTATTAATTTATTTTGAAAACTTTATCAGTCAAATCTCTTTTATTTCTCTAGCGCTTTTAACAATACAGATTGTAGCAAAGCACTGAACATTATCAAATAGAAGAACAGAGTG
>JAUMHG010000037.1:83379-96028 GCA_032359395.1 Enteromius anoplus
AGTGTGTGCAAACCTGGTGAAGAACTACAGGAACTGTTTGACCTCTGTAATTGTTAACAAAGGCTTCTGTACCAAATCTAAAAAAAATTTGGACTCAAGTGATAAAAAACTTATTTTACACAGTAATTCCCAAATAAATTGTTAAAAAAATCATACAGTGTGATTTCCAGATTTTTCTTTTTAGATTCTGTCTCTCACAGTAGAAATGCATCTATGCAGAAAATTGTAGACCCCTCCATGATTTCTAAGTAAGACAACTTGCAAAATCACAGAGTGATATTGGCATAATATAGCATGTGATGCCTTATAATTCTACATAAAATGACAAATCTCTTAAGCCAAAAAGTCTTAAGGAAGTTTGAGTCTCTTAATGGTGCGTTCACACCGGACGCGAATTGCGCGAATAAATCGCACTATTTGCGCGTAGTTAGACGCGTGAACATTTTGAGGTCATACATATAATGTTAAAGTACATTTTAACATCATACAGAGATGATGATTTTGTCTTTTATTGTTTCTGAAGTCTGCCTCCGCTTGGTAGTAATCACGTCACCACTAGAGCAAGCTCCTGATTGGTTAACGCGGCGCGAATTTTCGCCAAAGTTCAGATTTTTCAACTTGAGCGTTACGCGCGATTCACCTCATTCGCGCCGCGTAATTCGCACGAATCGCACCATTCGCGCCGCTTAATTCGCAGGATGTCTATTCGCGTCTTTGCATTGACTTAACATGTAACTCACTGGCGCTTGACGCTTCATTCGCATCCGGTGTGAACGAATTGCGCCATTCGCACGTAGTTAGACGCGTGAACATTTTCAGGTTACTCGCTTTATTCGTGGTGTAATTCGCTTTATTCGCGCGTACAACAGACGCAAATTCTGCCAGGTGGCTCCAGTCTCTGCATTGGTGGAGGGGAATATTCTAAATAGTGCTGTTATTGTGCCATGAAATGCAGTTTTAAGAGTATTTCAGGCGAGAATGTAGTTGTTTAAAACACAAATCTGCAGTTTATAAAAAAAAAGAGAGCCTATTTTAAAGTTTGCTACGCCGATTTCGGAGCCGTGAGCTCCATGTGAACACCAGGTGCTCAGTGCTCATGTATCCGCCGAGGGCAGCCTCATCGCGGCTAGTAATTCTGACACTTGCCGCTGCCTCCTGATGTCTCTGTAGTGGTTAAACAGGAGGTACAATTCGTTTTGTGTATATCTCATAGGCAAACTCTGGTTTAATGAATCTATTATGTATTTCCTTTTTATTCCTGGTTTTATGAATGTACGAAGATGTATCATACAGAGATGATGATTTTGTCTTCTATTGTTTCTGAAGTCTGCCTCCGCTTGCTAGTAACCAGGTCACCACTAGAGCAAGCTCCTGATTGGTTAACGCAGCGCAAATTTTCGCCAAAGTTCAGATTTTTCAACTTGAGCGTTACGCGCGATTCCCGCAGGATGTCTATTCGTGTCTTTGCATTGACTTAACATGTAAATCACTCGCGCTTGACGCTTCATCCGTGTCCGGTGTGAACGCACCATAAGTCTAAGCATATAGACTCTCAAAGCAAACTCAAGAGCATGTGGAAAGGCAGGTGTTTGAGACATACGCTCAGAGTTAGGGCTGGACAATTAATCGAAAAGTAATCGAAATCGACATTCAGAACCTATAATCAATCAAATATTTCTAGGTTGATTATTTTGATTACTTTCCCTTTAAAAACACTACCGCATGTGGAGTCACGTGACCCGCCCTGTTACGTTACCCTGCGGCCACACGAGACGCGACTGGCGCAAATAAATCATGCGTAGTTGGACGCTTAAACATTTTAAGTTTACCTGCTTGATTCGCGCATTAAATTCTTTTCACAGCAAACACAAATTCACATCATGTGAGGGGCTTCTGCAGGCTTCCAGTCTCTGTACATCGCAAGGGATATGACTCCCTTGGCTACAGTGGAGCGAAGCGGATTTAAACACATCGTTTTAAACACCCGTTAAACCTCTCCACAGAAGATACACTGTGCCATCGTGATAACATTTTTCCTGCGCTGCCAGACATGTACAAGACATAACCTGAAAAGGTTAACATACTTGTGTTTCTTAGTAAGAAGAAGAATAAAATTCATGTTCATATAGTGACATGACAAGATCACTAAGATCACCTCATGCAAACGTGTTTAGGAGAGTTCTATTTTCATTACAACAATCTGTTGTTTACATTGATACATTGCGAATTAAAATATTTGTTTACAGAAGATGCAAGAAATGCACTGTTTAAAATATTATATTCAAGAGTTATTTTATTTAGAAGATAAACTGCTTATTTTCTACTTTTAATAAGGAAAACATTGAAAATAATTTATTTTGTTATTTATTTTTTATAAGAACAAAGTGAAAGTTTTAGGCAATGTGTGATATTTACTGTACAAGATTTGTCAGTGAACTATGAGGGCAAAAAAAATGTAAATAAAATAATCGTTCATTAATCGTAATCGAGTTAAAATTTTCAATTAATCGCGATTTTGATTTTAGGCCAAATCGCCCAGCCCTACTCAGAATGTTTAATCTTTGTACAGTGTCTACGTTATTTTTTTCCAGATTTGATGGCCAATAAAAAATGTCTAAATTCTGCACCTTTACACCCTGTGTGGATCCACAGGGGTTACTATTCCATTAACAAAGCAAAGAAAGACACATTCAATCTCAATTCAAAATGAAAAAAACCCACAAAATAATGTATATGTTTTTTTTTTTGTTCTGTTTCTCTTTTTCTTTCCCTTTTCAGCTTAGCAGTATCAGCAAGGCCATAAATTCCACAGAGACACCAGTAAAGGAGAAACATGCACGCAGTATCCTTAATTTAGACATCCATTTATTATTGTTAATTCAGCTACTTCCCAAAGATGTAGGTCAAATGATGTATGATGAGTATTTTGTTATTACACACTGTACTTGAGATTTTTTTTCCCTTAAATGCATAAACAGGAATTATTTTGGGAACCCACCGAGAGAAGGGGGCCTATACCTTCTGGTCATATGCTGTTGGTCTGCCCTTGCCAAACAGTGCTATCCTTAGCTGGAAGTTCTGCCATGTAATACACAAAATATTGCGTGATGGTCACCGAAATGTAAGCATGTATTTTAATTTCAGATTTATCTATCTCAGCCAATTTTTAATTCTCTCTCTCTCTCTCTCTCTCTCTCTCTCTCTCCTCTCCTCTCTTTTAAGTGTTTGCTAGTGCAAAACACACAGATAACAGTTTTTTTTTTTTTTTTTTATGACAACCAAATCAAAGAATCTTTAAGAGTTGTAATTTATTATTTAAATTATATAAAATTGTCTTACCAGAGTTTACAAGACTGCATGAGACACTACAGTAGCATTGCTGAGACGGGGTTACTATGGGTAAGTTCATGCACAGATTTCAGCATTCATTACAGAGAAACGCTTTTTGTTAGGTTTGACAGAAAAGTAGTAATTTGTTTTCATCAATTTCTATTGTCAGACTAACACACGGGACAGACATGGGTATGGACAGCTGGTTACTCTACATTCCAAACTCCTCTGCACCAAGATGGAGTTTCACACTAAGGTAGATTTCCATACATTTCTTGTGCCTATAATGTATGTACCACAGCCGTTATTTTAAACAAGTGGTTCTCAACCTTTATTGACTTCAAATCAAAATTTTCAAATTCCTTCAGACTCTTGACTTCCAGCATTTGTTTCAAAATGCACAGCCGTTGCCAAAATTCCATGTTTAACCTCTTAAACCCAGGTGCTATTTTGGGGAATTCCCCCTGCATTTTGCCTACCAAATTAAAAAGCTTCCCATACCCACATGCAGAGGTGTATATACAAAAGATTGGTATCATTTAAAAGGAAATATTTTGAAATTACATAAAACACTTCTGAAATTGATTAAAATTATTGTAAATGTTGTCTATGTTATAATAAAGGCAAAAAAAAGAGGTGCTTTTTTATTTTTTGTTGTAAACTGAAATTTGTAGCTGCACAACCTGCAGTACATGCTGTGCATACAACCTTGTTTAAACAACAACCAGATAAGCCTTCAAAACAAACATGTTGCGATTAGCTTAGCATAGAATGTGGCTATAATAACCACATAAGCCTATAGCAGCATGCATGTTTCCAATAAAAGCAAAACATTTTCATCAGTTACAGCACATTAGCTCTTGCATTCTCCCCACTTCAAATCAGACACAGAGATTAAATTGTGCCATTAGATCCCATGTATTCAAATAAATTATAGAAATTTTTAAATACATTTTTAAATGAGAGAGAGAGAGATGACAGTTGTGTGTGCAACGTGTCTCTCTACAAACAATTAATTTGTGATTTTACCACCTCATTGCTGAGGAATATAATGTAGCAATCTAGTATTTAAGCTATTTTATTAATAAAAATAGAACGCATTAACAAGTTGACAAGTCTGTGTGTGTGTGTGTGTGTGTGTGTGTGTGTGTGTGTGTTTCTGTGCATCTATTAAAACAGTGATTAACCTGACTTAGAACTACTTTTTAAGAAAAGGAAAAAGGAGGTGACTAGTGGACAAGTATGGTGACCCATACTTGAAATTTGCAAACCTTGTGAATAACTTAAAAATAAAATGGAATTTTTACACACACAAAAAAAAAGCATTTTGGATTCTAGGGTGTAAACATGAGGAGACTATTATTTATTTGTTAAATATTTAATCATTAAATATTTCTCTGTTTTTGCTTTGCAGCATTCTGAAATCCCAGCCAGTCTAGAAGCCACAGATGAAGTCCTGGAGCGTACAGCAGGAACAGACATCAATAACGTGTAAGTGAAAATCCATTTATTTCTTTTTTCTTTTCTTTTATATCTCAGCAACAATAGATTTTTGAACCTTTTTCTCATTCTCGTTCTGGAAATCACTGTGAAGAGCCCCATTCTTTATTGAAATTAATAAAGATTCATATTAGTTTAATAAGTAACCCGACCTACTCCATGGTAGTCCTCCAAAGGTTTTGCTGGCTGCTTCACCATGGTGTCCTCCACCACCTGCACCATCACTGAGGTCACAATTCTTATCCATAATCCTCTTCTCTTTCCACTTATTCATTGTGGGGGCATGGGATGGCTGGGTAATGTCACAAATAATCTGTTATAGGACTCAGGGCCTGTTATTGTTCAGGGCCTCAGAATTATCCAAAATTTTATCATTGTTTTTAGCACTCTTTTGATTTTTTTATATGTAATAATATATTATTATAAATTATATCAATTTCGGACAGGCAGCTCAATTATACAACTGTAGCTCTATTTTTATTGTTCCTGTAAATGTACTAAGTGTGTTATTTTACTTTTGCCACTGTATGTTCTACACAGATAACGTTAAGACATCAATTAAAACGGTTTCTTTGCTTCCTGCTCCAGGTTCCAGCTTACAGTTGAAGTGTTTGATTACATGGATGCAGAGCTTCGATTAGCAGAAGCTGGTAAGTGTTCAGTTTTTGTGATTTATATTTAATATGTCCACAACCCTTTTCAATACAGTAATTAATTAGAAGTGTTATACATAATATATGAATTCTAAAAATATAATTCCATAATAATACTACTACTAGTATATTACATTAAACAATATGTTTGAAATGTTGTATTTTAAATAATGATTTTATGGATAAAGACATTTACATGTTACTGAATGCGTGAAATATTTAGTATTTATATATTTATTAAGTTAAAGACTTTAATATTATTAGGCATCATAATTACTTAATTACTTCTTTGATAATTTTTTTCATTCCACAGTCACCCTTTGCTTTGGCTCTTCATTGTATTAACAAATGTGGTTGTACATTTTTCTGTCAAACCAAAATCAGCCTTATTTTTCTGAGCATAACCATGCAAGTCATTTAAATAGTTTCTTCCCCAAATAATTTGTGATTTAGCAAATATTCAAATCAACAGGAAATCAAGTAAACTGTCAGGAGAAAAAACAAAAAAACATGCGAGATATTCCTCTACTTTTCTCACTTTGTATGTGTGTAAATTATTCTTTATTCTTTATATTCCTAGTGCTTCGCCAGCTCAATATGTCCATTGCTATCTCCACACTGACGTCAGGCCAGTGTAAACTAGCACCTCTAATCCAGGTCATCCAGGACTGCAGTCACCTCTACCACTACACCGTCAAACTTCTCTTCAAACTGCACGCCTGTAAGAGTTCTACCATTGTCATGGGCCTAGGATTCATTCCAGCAATAATATACAAACTTAATGAACTTAAAGTTGTAAATGTCTTAATAATATCAGGCTTTGTAGACTCCGGTTGTTGATACTCTGGGATAATTAATGTCTTTTTGACAGGTTTACCAGCAGACACCCTTCAGGGACACCGCGAACGCTTCCATGAGCAGTTCCACAGGTACGTTGTGTCATTGAATTTTCGAATTTTAGTTTTGCCTGTAGCTATTCTGCATTTATCATAAAGAAATGCTTGCTGGAACTATAAATGCAGGGAATAGAAAACAAAATGCTAATCTAGATAAATTAATTCCTATAATTCATGGTTTAAGTGTTTTAAGTACTTTTTGGCAGAAAGGAGACATAGTTTGATGGGGTGCTACTTTTTTACCTGAAGAAAAATCATGTGTTGTTAACAAAGTTGGAAGGAGCACATTCAGATAATTAAACGCAACTAACATGTGAGGAGCACAATAAGTAATCAACCCAATTAACCAGATAATAACAATATTGGTATCCAAAAAACTGTAACATCACACCCCACAAAACTGTAACATCACACAAACTGCACCCACCACTTAGCCCAACCATATTAAACTTGCTGATCAGTAAAGGTTTTCTCAAAGGTCCAGGAATGGTTTTAAGCATGTTAACAATTAGGGATGCTCATTTCGGTTATTTCTCATAACCAACAACCGACTTTTGTTAACCGATTATTAACCGGTTAACTGACAACATTATTTTAAATGAGAATTGAATTCAAGGATAAGCGTCTGTGACCCGTTAAAAATAATAATATTAATATCAAAGATGGCAACGTCCACAAAACTAAGTCTTAACACTTTCTAACATGACAGAAGTCCAATCGAGGCGCGAGTTCTTTCATCAAACCTTCATTAACCGACAGCAGCTTTGCGCGAAAAGTGGAGCGTATGAATCTCATGCAGAACACAAAACTGACGAGAGCGGCTCCAGTGGAAAACTGACGAGATCTAATAAAACTTTCAGATGACACGCAGCTAATTTCTCCATCAATATAAGTTACCCAAAACACACATTAAAACATGTAACACCCGGTAGAAGCGCGTTTGTGCAGCAGAGCGCACGTTCCTGTTTCATTCACACAGCGCGTGTGTTCCGCGAACGCGGTTGCGAACATTTCCAGGTGAGTTCCGTTACAGAAGGCGGTTGCCACTCCCTGTACTCAACAACTGTATTCTGCTGCTGTGTGAATGTGGCCAATAAAATTCGATTTTTTTTTGTCAACACAATTGTATATAGGCTATGAGTAGGTAAAATACTGAAATAAATAAAAAAATAAAATGACCTTTTAAACCGTTTAACTGATTGTATTAATCCGTTAAACTTCAAACCGGTCGGTTAATGGTTAAATGGTTAAAATGAGTATCCCTATTAACAATGTAAGCTAAATGTGTCAGTGAATGTGCTAGTCCTTTCTATCAGTGTGAGGAAACCACATCCAATTTCAGTTATAGACTATCATTTCCATTTTTAGAATATTAATTCTATTTAAATGACAATTGCAAGCTGATATACTATGGGGAAATGGAGAAGAATAAAATTGGGACAAAGGTGGATTAGCATTTGGGCTGGTTGTGTTAAAAGCTAAATCCGCTATCTTTAAAGTCCAAACATTTGCTTCTGTTAACAGATAGGTTTAGTTTTATCTGTCTGAATCAGTGAATGAGGATGAGTAAATGATGAGTATTTTTTAAGCTGTTCCTATACTTTCCTTTAACAAGTTATGAGAGACTTAGCGTTGATAAACTAATATAAGTTAATAACATAAGTTACTTTATTGTTCTTTTTTCTTCTCTTTTCTTGTATGTACAATTTATGATTCTAAATTATCATTATGATGTTGAATATATATATATATATTTGGTTTATTTTTTTTAAGCCTCAAAACATTCCTCAATAAAGCTCGAGACATGTTTTACTTCAAGAGGCTCATCCAGATACCTAGATTGCCCGATGTAAGGAAATTATCTTTGACTATTACAAATTGATTTTATATATACATCTTATTAAACAGATACTGCATATAAATCACACATTACATCCATGCATCCAAGCCTTTTTATAATGATGTTTTTTCGAAACCCCTTTTTTTCTGTTTAAGTCTCCACCCAACTTCCTTCGCGCCTCTGCTCTAGCAGAACATGTTAAACCCATGGTTGTCATCCCAGATGAAGAAGAGCTTGAGGAGCAGGAAGAGGATGAACCCGAGCCTCTGATAGATGTTAGCGAGGCACAGCCTAGCATGGCCTCTCAGCCTCAGGTACTTGCAAGCAGAAACCAAATAAGTGTTATGATACAATTTTTTTCATTAAAATACAAAAGAGCTCTAAAGCTTTTTTACTGCGTTGGCACGTTGGTATTTTTGAGGGCTGGAGTTTTAGCCTGAAACTTTCTTGAATTTCTTGGCTCTTATTTATGCAACTTTTTATCCTGTGTTTTTTTTTTTTTTTTTTTTTTTTTTTTTTTTTTTAAGGGTGATATATTTGATCAAGCATTTGGACCACCAAATGATGGATTTGATGATAGGTAAGTCAAACTTGATAATCGTACCATAAGTCATTTATTTAATTATGAAGGTGAAATGTTGTGATATTTATGGAAAGTTTAGACGTTTAAGATGTTCTGTATCTCTACATATATGCACCTGAAATGTACTTTCTCTGTAACACAGAGATCTCCAAATTGAACATCTGAAACGAGAAATTGAGCTTCTGAAAGCTGAGCTTGAGAAGATCAAAGGAGAGGTGAGGCACTGACCGTAATATTTAAAACAATATTTAAACCTTGGAAATTGAAACACAATCTTTGGGATGAAACAGGACTCCAGACTACCACCTAGACTTGCCAGAATATCACAGTTTTATACAATTTCATTTCATACACCAGTATCTATGTTTAAACTGGTGCCCTTATTAGTCCTGGTTGGACAATGGGTTGTGTTGTGGGGTAAGTTTCGCTTGCCACACAATAATGTAAGGCAGTCTAACTCAATTCCTGACTCAAAAATGTTATGAAATTAAAAAATTAATACAAATTATTTATAGTTTAAAAGGATTAGTTTAATTAATCTGTTCTTGGATCTGTTCTGTTGGTTCAATTTCATAAATAAGTGGAATAATGTAACATTTTGCTCATTAATTTATTTAATATAAATACCTACTGTATGCTAAAAATAGTTTCATAACCAAAATTACTGTAATTATATTCCATTATACAACATACATTGTTGTTAATATAATTGCATTCAATATGAATATACCACATCACTGACACAAAACTGAATGTTTTTTTCCAAAGATTTTCTAAAGATTATAGGAAACTTTCCTGTTTACCTTCTTATTGTTGTTGAGAATGTGAGTGCTGATTAAGGTTGTTGTAAGACGTTTTAGTTTTTATCATTGAGAATTATTTTCCAAATTCACGGTTTACCACTAAATGATGTACCAAATTCAAGGATTTTCACTAGAGGTCAGTGTGTAAGTACATATATAGCAAAGTACATAGTAAGAAACTAAATTTGCCCTACATTGTATATAAATGGCTCATGTGTTATGGTTCAAATGGGAAGTTCTCTTGTTCTGCTTTTGGAGTGTTTCCCGTTTGATATTTTTACAAATAGCAGAAAGTGAGCTACTATTCCACTGTAACTGCACTAGAAAATTTAACCAGAACGTTAATCAAATGTTCTTATTTTTTTAATGCACTGCACTATGTATGTGCTAAGATCTCTCTGTTGTGGTCTAATGTTTCACCTTTGCCATGTGTTCAGGCTCAGCGCTATATCACACAACTCAAGTCACAGATCAACAATCTTGAGACAGAACTGGAGGAGCAGCGTGTGCAGAAACAGCGTGCCTTGGTGGAGAATGAGCAGCTACGCATGGAGTTAGAGGCAGTCCGCCGCCGCAACACTGAACACGAGAGTGTGCAGACCAGCTTTTTTGAGACTGAAAGTAAGTCTGGACGGCATGTGCATAAACATTTTTAATTAAACAAAAATGTGGCAGCTGATTGTAATGACTTTCTTGCATGCAGAAAAAGCCCAAGCCACAGAGTTGCGTTATAATAAACTCAAGGAAAAGCATGCTGAACTTGTTGCCAATCATGCTGAACTTCTCCGAAAGGTATGACAAATAATGCACTGGTTTAAATAAACAGTAGGCCTCTATATATAAAAATGTGTTCAAATGATATAGTTGTCATTTTCCTTTTGTAGAGTGCAGACACAGTGAAGATGCTGTCAGCCACACAACAGACTCAAGAGGAAATTGAACGAACTAAGCATCAGTTAGCCTTTGAGGTAGAAAGAGTCAGACAAGAATCAGACATGAAGGTAAGTGTGCACATGTGTCTTTCTCCCTATAAACTGAAACAACCTTCAAAGACTGATAGTAACGTGTGATCCTGCTGCTTTAGTTTGAAGAACAGAGGTTTGATATGGATAAGCTGAGGAGAGAGCTTGAAGGGAAGAATGCAGAGATTCAGAAAGTCAAGAGTTTATTACAGACCTCTGAGAAGGTACAGTATACATTCCATGTTAACAATACTTTCAAGATCTCATTAACTCTGTTCCAAAAACTAGTGAACTTCCTACTTGAACAGCATTGTAAGGCATTAAAGGTAGGGTTGTGGCGGTGAGGGGGGAAGTTTACTTTCGATTAATTCATCCAAACTTTGATAAATTCCATGACATTCCGTGTTGAACTGTAAATCCCGCTTTCAAACTAGATTCCGAGATTCTGTTTGCATTAATAGTTGGGCACACTGCATTGAGCAGCCATGTTCAGTTTTAATTGTAGCGTATATTCTGAACTAAATGATTTTTAATACTATGAACAATCAAAACAACAGTGGTGGCTGTGCCACAATGGTCAAGTGATATAACCAGTGTTGTGGCTTTACAACGGTAAAACTGTCAACACGTCTGTCACAGTAACCCTAAGTACAGGTTTGTTGTACCATTAAGTACAATTAGGCCTGTTTCATATGAGACTGATCTAATGATGGGTCAACAGCTGAGAAGTTTGGCAGATGAGGTTCAGTTTATTAAGGTTGTTTAGCCTACAAAGATGAGATTCTTCAGAAAACTCCTTGACATCTCCTACAGAGATCTCCAATGAAGCAATGGGCCATATAATGACCTTCTTGACAGTGTTGAAAAAAACGGAACCTGAGGTGGTACAGGCATTTAATGATTTGGTCATCAAGAATTGCAATGGCAGTCTTACAGGGCGCAGTGCCAGGAAGAAGGAAGAGAGGCAGGCAGAAAAAGAGATGGGAAAACAACATTCAGGAGTGGAGAGGCCTGATGCTGGGCAAGACCTTAAGAAAAGCTGAAGAGGGATGAATGAAAGGAGTTTGAGTTTGAGTTGAGTGCCTCAACGGTCAATCAGACTCAGGAACAGATGAACGATGAGATTAACCTACAAAGTCTGGAATCATCTCACATGAGAAAAAATTGTTTTGGAGGTGATCACCTCCCTGATGAAAGAAGCTCAGCTGAAAAAATATTTCTTTTATGAATGAAAAATAAAACTAAGACTAAAATGATTGATCAAAGATTATTTTTAAACTGAAAAAAAATGTCACAAATTTAAAAACTGAAATTAAATTAAACTAACAACTGTTATTTAAAGAACTAACAGAACAATAAAATAAAATAAAGACAAATTGTTGGAATCATTATGTTCTCACCCCATGTCAGAAAAATACAGTAGATATGTGGCAGTTTAGGAAAAATGCTGGTAAATGGAACATCATGTGCATGAGGAGACGATGAAGAAGCAAAGCAGTTCAAGAAGCTGCCTTTTTAGTCCAGTCTGGATCAGCCTTCTATTTTAGATCAAATAAATACTTTTGTTGAGGACTCTGCAGATCTTATACATCAGCGATTCTCAATTCGAGTTCTAGCTCCCCACCGCTCTGCACATTTTGTAAATTTCTTTTGTGCTTCAGTCATTTGATCTATTCGAATGTTTGTTCCCTGCAAAGTGGACATCACCGGCTATTCCGTCATGATTCCAGTTCGAAGTTAACTTATACGTTCCATTTAAAGTGCATTTAAGTGTGCCAGACATAATTTAAATTGTATTAATTTATTTGCTTCTCGAATAAGCAAGGAAAGCATCTTTGGTGATAGAAATGATTGTAAATAAGCACAAGCCCTGTATGGTACCTGGTTTGAAGTTGTGACTTAAAGGTTCAAAAACCTGCCTGCAACACAGCATAAGAAACGCTGTTATACAGATGGTGGACAACCAAAACGCCCTTTTTACCGCCGCGGCGATTTAGAGTGCACGTGCAGCTGTTGACCGCCGAGAGGCGCTTTAACCATGAGTTATTGAGCAAACGCTTTAAAGCACATTTTAGCAAATAG
>JAUMHG010000037.1:96477-107551 GCA_032359395.1 Enteromius anoplus
CTGAGGTTTATTTGTGACACTTTTTGGTGTGCTTTTATATTTGCTATAAATAAAACGTCTTATATTAAAAACAAACACTCAAGCTCTACCCATATTTAAAAAGTAGCGCAAAAGTAATATAACGCATTACTTTCCATACAAATTAACTAAGTAACGTAATCAGTTACTTTTTTTAGGAAGTAACGCAATATTGTAATGTATTACTTTTAAAAGTAACTTTCCCCAACACTGTCCCCCACACAGCCGTGAAAAAGGCGGCATCCGCCAAAAGGCGCGCCGTTTGCATCCCTGGGGTGGGCAAAATGTTCTTGACTTAGAACGTGAGCGCACATTATGCAAAAATGTTACTGTAACAGAAAAAGATTCAAATTGCTGACGACTCGTTTAGGCGAATGTGAGCCGATTCTTTTTTTTTTTTTTTTGATAGACAATAACTTTATATATCGTGCATTGTCGGTGTCACAACTTTGCAGATAGTTTTTGTTCACACACAGCTACATGACACACTGCATGAAAGATCATATTTGAATTAAATTAAAATTAAAATAACCCTAATTAATGCCAGTTTGTCTTCCTATCTGCTGGGGCAGTTACTTTATGTGTATTGTACATTGACACAGCAGCTGTATATTCTTTCTTAAAAATGTATTTACTGTAAATACTTTCTAAAAAATCTAAAAAAAGGTTTGCTGTATTTTCTTTAGGCAGGAGAGCAGCTGAACAGCTCTATGGCTGCACTTCGTGCAGAAAAGGATAGACTAATGCAGTCAATAAGTAAGAAAGATGCTGAGCTCTCCTCCCTGATGAAGGACGCTCAGCTGAAAGAGAGTTCTTTACAGCAGGATCGAGACAAGACCATCAAGGAGCTTGGTGAACTACAAGGCAAACTCAAAGAGAAGGTACGGAAAGAACTAATTCTCTAAAAGTGAGGGGAAAGCATGAATTGAATAAATTGATTGAAGCCGTTTTTTATTGTCTATTTTTTGCTAATAAAGCAATGGATTGATCTTTATTGTGCCAAATTAACTGCATTTGTTTTTAAAATGTAACAATTATCTGTCACAGTTTATACCGTGTGACCACCTACTCAAAACAACCCAGAAATGCCTTAGCTTTCATCCAGACACACCAGAAACCATCTAAAAAACACCCAGTAAACATTTATCTATTTTGTTCGATATTGTTGAAAAAATGGTTGTGTCCCGGTTCTTTCTGTTTACAATTCTAAATCAGCCCATCAAACTACAGGAGTTTATTCTGCCACCCCATGTATATGCCTGCATTCCTGTCATGCGGTACTGTCCTGTAATGTTTTTATTTCAAGCAGTTATAATTACACAAACAGTTACATGTGCTTCTTTATGATGTATGGCCTTTTTAATATGGTAACAGATATAATAAATACGATCAAAAGGAGGAACCATACTCCTCCTCTGGTATAATTTTAATGTTTTTTCTGTAACTTCTTGCCGTGGCAATTATCATACTCAAAGTTTGTTCTCGGTATGTATAAGCATTGCAGAAATACGCCATCACAATCAGTTTGGAATTATGTTATCAAATTTGTTGATGTGTTTGTACAGTATCGGTGCAAAATATATCAAATTTTGCTTGTTTGCTCCTAAGAAATTTCTTAGTCAAATTTTACAAACATTGAAGCAACGGTCAAGGATAGGTAAAAAAAAGGACATTAAGTTCAACCAAATATGGCATAATTGCCATCACTTTTCTCAGTATGAGCAATGGAATAGACTTGTCATGACAAAGTTTTGAAATTTCATAGTAATAGTTGACCACAAGGTGGTGCTGAAACTCTGTGAGTACCTTACTACAGGATATGCCATTAGCACTGCAGACATACAATTTCAGAATGGCATTTGTGTATGACTTTAGCATTTGTGTATGGTTCTTTAGTGTACTTTTAGAGTCATTTTATTAAATTGCCATCAAGTGGTCTCATGATTTTTGGACATACTTTATAGAAGTTATAATCAAGAATTCTAGGCATTGTGTGTACAACAAAATAGCACATACATGTATCATTGCAGCCATACCTATTTGAGCAATTTTTTTCCCACATGCATATTGCGGTATTACCGTTAATGCTAATTTTAATAAAAAGTGATGTTTGAAATTCCTAAAAATTGACATCCCTCTGTTGGATCTACTGTAGCTTTACACTCGTATACCAGCATTGTGATCAGGTAGCTTTTTTGAATGTGTTTGTAGTTAAGTCATGAAGAGCGGCTGCAGCAGAAGTTGCTGGATGAACAGTTTGCATTGCTGCAGGCAACAGTCACTGAGGCCGAGAACATCATTCAAGATGCTGTTGCTACACTAGATAACCCCCTGCACATTAGCAGTTCCAGCTCCCCAGGTAGTGCCACTCATCAAAATAAAACTTTATTTAACAATTATTTACATATTATTAACTGCATTTTAGTTAAATAATAATTTCCTGTCACTAGATTACCTCATTAGCCGAGCAGAGGCTACACTCAACTCCATTGATAAGGTGCAAGTGGGCCACTCTGAGTATGTAAAGAGTATGAGGGGTATGTTCTGTCTCTTTGGTTCACCATTTTGTTTGTGTGTATGTTTGCATATTCTTTTTGTGCTTGTATTAATATCTAGTTTCCTTTGGTTCAGATGCTGGGAGTCTTGTTAGGGCTCTTACTAAGTTTTCACATCTTACTTCTGACACAATAATCAGTGGAAGTGCAACGGCACACATGGCCCCTACTGATGACGCTGACCGTAAGAGCAAACTAATTTAAAAAATCACTTTGTGGAAAACACTTGCATATGCACAAAACCGCAGCCCTGTTGCCATATACTGTGGATAGAGTGAAGATTGTGTTGTTGGGTTGTTGTTTTTTTTCCTGGATAAAAACTTGTTCAGAACATGTTAAAGTGATGTGTATATTCATGTTTATTTATAGGTTTGACAGAGCACTGTAAGAGTTTTGCCATCCAGAGCCTGCAGTACCTTAGGGATCTTAAATCAAAAGCATCTCTAAAGGGGGCTGATCCTACCTCGATTCAAGCAGTGGTGCAGAAGATTCTTAGAATAGGAAAGGTAAGGAATTGCAAACACACACACAAGATCCATTTAAAAACTTAGTAAGCTGTTTTGTTTTCTACTGTGTATATATGCATATATGCTGCATTTTCATTCCTAAATTCGTGCTTAACTCATGGCACATGTAATAAATTAGTTCACTGTGAAGGGGTAGCCAGGGGTAGAATCCAGTGGTAGCACAACACAATGAAAGTGAAACAACATCAACTCAATTACTAGCAAGGAACAGAACAACTAATGAATTCATGAACAGAGGTGAACAGAATAAACTTATCAAGAAAACACAAGAAACTATGTCAAAGTAACTTAACAATACAGAAAAGCATGAACAGGAGGAAATATAAATAAATGTCCATGACTGTTACAATTAAGCCATAAGATATATTACAGTATATGCAATCCGTAGGCTGATAAATATTGGATTTATTTATTTATTTATTTTTTACCAGCTATACTGTACCATCTAACTTAATATGCAGTAATGTATATACATTTGTAATTCATACAAATAATGCCACAATTTTTTATTATTACTTTTATGTTATCACTCCCCCCCTTTTACAGGATCTGAGGCCAAAAGGCATTGATGTTGGTAAGGAAGAGCTGGGTGACATGGTGGATAAAGAAATGGCTGCTACGTCTGCTGCTATTGAGGAGGCTGTTAGGAGAATTGATGTGAGTAGAAAGGGTACATTGTAATTTATTGTGTGGTTATGACAACTTTTTTATTGCAACATATTGTGCAGATTTCCTCTTATTACATTAAACTTCAATCATAGACACACATTTGTACTGCACAGTCCCAAGTACAGATTTGTTGCTGGTTAAATCTCTAATCTTCAGGCCAAGTTGGGTCTTAAGTTCCATGTATATGTCACAAGTTGTTGTTCCTGAAACCACTGTAACAAGTAATAGCAAAATTGCAAAAAAAAATTAAATTGGTAAAATTAGACTTTATTATGAATGTACCATTTGGTCAGAAATGTACATTATGATAATTTTTGCCAAAATTGGCAAAATTGCAGTTTCGACAGTGATTTTATAAATATTTAGCATTCTTAATTAGCAACTTTTTGGACATCAAACTAAAAAGTCATAAATTAGCTTCAAAGTTGCAAAAACAAAAACGCTTCACTTCCTGTCAGTTGTGATTTATCCTATCTAATAAAGGCAAAAATACCCCCCCCCCCTTTACAGAATTATAGAATTATCCATGTTCTGTATTTTTTTTCTTTTTATATGTCTTGAGTTTCACTGTTGTTTTGATCATGGTTATAATTGCTTGGCTGTATAGGAAATGATGAGTCAGACTAGAAAGGACACAACAGGAGTCCAACTGGAGGTCAATGAGAGGTAAACAGTTGAATTTTTTTTAACCATTTTTTTAATTGTGTCAACTGTGCTCATTTAATATACAGAATGCTTTCATGTTTTCATCTATATGTCTATTTTTGTTCAAGAATCCTAAATAGCTGCACTGGTCTTATGAAGGTAAGATTAAAACATTAAAGTATAGATGATAGAATAACATGTTGTGTTGTGTAACATGTTGTGTTCTGTTTACTTTAGTTTTACTGTTTATCAGTGAATAATTAAAACATCTGTCTGCATCAGGCTACACTTTATTTTAAAACATTATTTGTTGTCGCGCTGTAATTACACAAATGAGTACTAAGTAATAACACTTAAAAATATGTACTTAGTATTTATTTTATTGTTAATATCCTGCAGGCCATTCGTCTTCTGGTGTTGGCATCCACAGACCTGCAGAAGGAGATTGTGGAGAGTGGAAAAGTAAAGTGTTAAAATTACTATTATTATCATCGTTGTTCTTGATTTATCTTTGTTATCCTTGGTGGCCTAAATTTGTACTTTTAAATTAAGCTTGAGTGTGTATCTGTTGATTTCTAAAGTTTGTTTTATGTATGTGTAATTTCTAAAGTCAAATCAGCAGTGAGTTTTATTTGAATTCAGTGATGTTACCTGAGGGATACCTCAACATACATTGATATCTTTCTAGGGTGCAGCTTCAGTGAGAGACTTTTATGCTCGTAACTCACGCTGGACAGAGGGTCTTATTTCTGCCTCCAAAGCTGTGGGATGGGGTGCAACACAGATGGTGTATGTATCTTTGCTACAGTTTATCAGAGTCAGTTAATCTTGAGTGGTCTAAAGTTTTTAAATGGAACTTTCTTGATTTTGATAATTACTTCTTGATCATCATGGTTGGTCCCAGTATAGGTATATAGTATCTATGTAATCTAATGGTTTGGTTTTAGTCTGCAAGCAGGTGGCGATAAATGCCCTTATGATTCGTTAAAACAGCTGATTCAGTTAGGACGAAGTATATTACTCACTTTATGAATGGGCCTTTGAATCAGTGATTTACCTGTTTTATTCAAAATGTGGCTTAGTTCAGAAACTAAACACAGATATGTTGCTTGGAGACGCACAAAAATGATGCTATGACTAATTTGTTCTCTGCAAAATTGAGCAAAACACATAATTGTGTTTAAATTATAACACAGCATTATTCTTTTTTACTGAACTGTTGTATAAGTCACACAAACTTTTGGGACAAAAACAGTACTCAGTATTGCTCTTAATGCTTTTGTGATATAGCTTAATATATGATATAAACATGAGACAAAAACACTTCAGGGTTACAGGGTCATTTTTTTTTTTGCAAAAAGATCTTACATTGTAGGGCGTAACTGTATTTATGGAGTTGTTGCCCTGCATTATATTTGTCTACAGTCAACTGTATGAAAGGAATTATTATTAAGATATAATGTTAAACTGCCAGCCCTAATAATTATATAATAATTTAGTTAGTTAGTTGTCATTAGTCCTAGTTTTCCTTAGTTATCCACTGTCCTTAAACAGACAGTTCCCAGTCGGTCACTCTGAGTCACGTCGGTGACCGAGGAATAGGAATCTCGCTTCGAGAATGCAAATCTACTCTGCGTGTATACAAACACTCCAATGAATATTGGCATATGCTGATTAATATCCAGCTTCACCTAATCGCAGCGCTAGTATAAGTAGGTCAGCGGATTAAGCATTCATTAGCTTTTCCCTTCGGAGCCGAGCTACATGCAACAGTTCCTGAGCATTTCTACTCCTTACCTGATGGAGTAGGCTGGTGTCACATCGTTTGCAGCAGCGGTGGTTCCAGTTGAGTGGCGGACAATTCTGCATTGCACTATCAGCGTTTGTGATCCGAGCGTCCATCTCCCCTGTGCGCTTCAGCCTTTACTAAAAGAGCAACGCCTAAAGAGACTAAAGGGTGTTACGTCTTTATAAATATGCGTCCTTTTAAGGATGTCCTACCACCTGTGCGATCTTGGGTGCGGCATTTACCTGCCTTACGTGCCTGGGCATCGAGCACGCTAAGGCAGCGTTTGTGGATGAGTCATGTTCCGCTTGTGATAAGATGACCATCTCGGAGCTGTGGACCAGGCGTTACTACCTCGAGGGTGGTGGCGTCCCCCTTCCGCTTCCGCTGTCTGGGGCTCGCGCTGGCAGTGTCAGAGGAGTTTCCGGAGTGGGCGGGGCTTAGGGTTGGGTATTGTTTCTAGTTTTTTTGATACCGGTGCTAAATCTATACTTTTAAAACGGTTCCGATGCCTAAACGCTAACTGAATCGATACTTATTAAATAAAAATGGTAACACTTTATAATAACTGCACACTATAAATCATTAGTTAAGCATTATTAGTCATTGGTAAGCAGTTTATAAATACAGCTGTAAATGCCTAGTTCTTGATTTATAATCATATCTATTACAAATGAGACTGAAAGGCTCAGTTATCTTTCAAACAGAACAAATAAAAATAACAGAGGGATACAGAACGATTCATTTCAAGATGCAAAAAAATATGAAACGATATGAAACGAATGATTTATCACGAAATTGCATGAAAGGTTTAAAAGGTCTATTCATAAAGTATCTGAAAAAGATTTACTCTATAAACAATTACATTAAATAAAGACAAAATCATTAATGAATAAATAAAATAAACTTATAAACAATAACTAGCATATGATTCAATGCCATTTCTCAAGTCAAGTGAATAAATCATCTTATAACAGGCATCCAAAAATGACACGACTGACAAAAATAAACATTGCGCAAGCAGGTTGAGCGCAAGAATAATCGCGCGCAGATGACATCATGCGTGCACGCAAAGGTTTGAAATTAGCTTGCGAACTCCCGTTTCTTCGCATGTAACATTAGATCTGTTTTACTCTGGCGGAAATTATTTACAGCGTGCGCTAGCATTAATGGTGCGCTCCCTTATTAATGCCATAGATTTGCCGCCATAGATATATTGGGTATGTCGTTTAGGCACGGCACCGAAATGAGGCACCAAAATCTGCGTTTTGATTCGGTTCGGTACATACCGGTTACTTAGGGTTTCGGTACACAACCCTAGCGGGGCTGGTCTTGAAGTGACAGTCAGGAACACTCTTCGGAGTGAGCCTCCTGTCAATCACACTCCGACACCGGTGGAGTTGCCATTGGGGCTTTCCAGGCTGGAAACGGTACCGAAAGTCACCTTTGATGCTCCCCCCGACGACCTGATGTCTGTCGCAGCTTTGGGAAGAGAGTTTGACTCTGGAGAGGAGGCGGGGGCCAGTGTGGCATCCACTGGGCATTCCACTGTTCCCGACACCGATCCGGAGCTCGTAGCTATGCTTTCCCGGGCCGCCAGGGGGGTTGGGATTGAGTGGAATCCTCCACCTCGTCCCGAACCCTCCAGGTTGGATGACTGGTACCTCAGTGTGGCTCGTGCTGGTGCACAGGGTCCCACCCCGGTGCCATTCTTCCCAGATGTGCATGATGAGCTCACTCAATAGTGGAGGGCACCTTTCACTTCCCGGAAGTGGCCGAGTGGCTCATCCTCCTTCACCATCCTTGATGGTGCAGCAGCCAGGGGCTACACTGGGGTCCCCCAGGTGGAGAGGTCTGTTGCGATGCAACTGTGTCCTCAGGCCTCTACCTCCTGGCAGGGTACCCCGTTGCTCCCCTACCGGGCCTGAAGCCATTCATCGGCTCTCGTCGTAATGCCTACAAAGCCTGTGGAGAGGCTGCCTCCCCCGTACACGCCATGACGTTGTAGCAGGTCCATCAGGCCAAGGCACTGAAGGCCCTGCACGAGGGTGGTCACGACCCGCAACGTACTGCAACGGACCTTGCGTTTCGTGCGACGAAGGTTACAGCGCGGTCTCTGGGTCCTTATCAGTACCGGGTTCTGCCCTTCGGGCACTCCCTGTCGCCCCGTGTATTTACCAAAGTAGCGGAGGCTGCCCTGACTCCGCTCAAGGAGAAAGGGGTTCACATCCTCAACTACCTCGATGATTGGCTGATACTAGCACAATCCAGAGCTCAGTTGTGTGAACACAAGGACCTGGTGTTGCAACACCTCAGCCTGTTGGGCCTTCGGGTCAACTGGGAGAAGAGCAAACTCTGTCCGGTGTAGAGGACCTCTTTTCTCGGTATGGAGTTGGACTCTGTCCCGAAAAAAGCCGGCCTCACAGAAGAGCGTCTGTGCTGGACTGCTTGAATTCGTTCAAATGCAGGACGGCGGTGCCACTGAAACAATTTCAGAGGCTCCTGGGGCATATGGCTGCAGCCACACCGGTCATCCCGCTGGGACTGCTCCATATGGGACCGCTTCAGCACTGGCTTCACGATCGAGTCCCGAGGTGGGCGTGGAAACGCGGTACGTTCCGGGTTCAGATAACTCCGGCCATCCCCGTGGTCAGACCTGGCTTTTCTTTGGGCGGGAGTGCCCCTAGAGAAGGTTTCTAGGCATGCTGTGGTAAACACAGATGCCTCTACCACAGGGTGGGGCGCCACGTACAACAGACATGCAGTATCAGGGGTGTGGACGGAACCCCATCTGCATTGGCACATCAACTGCCTGGAGCTGCTAGCAGTACGTCTGGCTCTGGGTCGTCTCAAGGGACGCCTCCAGGGCTGTCACTTACTGATCCATACGGACAACACATCGGCCGTAGCGTACATCAACCATCAAGGTGGTTAACGCTCCTGTCGCATGTCGCAGCTCGCCCACCACCTCCTCCTCTGGAGTCGGAAGCATCTGAGGTCGCTTCGCGCCATTCATATTCCAGGTGTATACAACCAGACAGCCGACGAGCTGTCTCAAGCCCAAGTGCTCCCTGGAGAATGGAGACTCCATCCCCTGACGGTTCAGCTGATATGGGAGAAGTTCGGAGCCGCACAGGTAGACCTGTTCGCCTCCCCAGAAACCTCTCATTGCCAGTTGTTTTAACGCTCTGACCGAGGGAACCTTAGGCAGAGACGCCCTGGCTCAGAGCTGGGCTCAGGGCATACGCAAATATGTGTTTCCCCCAGTGAGCCTTCTAACACAGTACCTGTGCAAGGTCAGGGAGGACGAGGAGCAGGTCCTGCTGGTAGCCCCTTATTGACCCACCAGGACCTGGTTCCCCAAACTCATCCTCCTCGTGACAGCCCCTCCTTGGCCGATTCCTCTGAAGGAGGATCTACTGACTCAGAGACGGGGCACCCTGTGGCACCCGCGCCCATATTTGTGGAAGCTCCACGCTTGGCCCCTGGACGGGACGCGGAGGTTGTAAGTGACCTACCTCAAGGGGTAGTTAACACGATTTCTTCAGCGAGAGCACCTTCTACAAGAGTTGCCTATGCGTTGAAATAGAACCTGTTCATCAAGTGGTGTTCCTCTCAACGAGAGGACCCCCAGAGATGCCCGATCAGAGTTGTGCTTTTCTTCTTGCAGCAAGGGTTGGAGTGGAGGCTGTCTCCCTCCACCCTTAAAGTCTACGTGGCTGCCATCGCTGCAAACCACGACTTTGTCGATGGCAGGTCAGTGGGTAAGCTCAACCTGGTCACCAGGTTCCTTAGGGGGGGGCCACAAGGTTGAATCCTCCTCGGCCTCCTACTGTACCCTCTTGGGACCTCTCCCTTGTGCTTAGAGCATTGAGGGAAGGGCCCTTGCAAGCAGTTGAGTTAAAGTTTCTCTCAATAAAAACTCTTCTCCTGCTTGGATCCATTTGCATTTGCCTCCATCAAGAGGGTAGGACCTGCAGGCTTTTTCGGTCAACGATTCGTGCCTAAAGTTCGGGCTTGAGGATTCCTAGGTAACACTGAGACCACGGCCTGGCACTTAGATGCTACGTTGACCGGACACGTGGCTTCAGGACCTCAGACCAGCTCTTTGTTTGTCATGGAGGTCGGCAGAAGGGGAATGCCGTCTCCAAGCAGAGAAGGGCCCACTGGATAGTGGATGCTATTACCCTGGCCTATCAAGCACAGGGTGCGCCCTGCCCCCTCAGTGTACAGGCTCACTCAACAAGAATTGTAGCTTCGTCCTGGGCATTAGCAAGCGGCGCCTCGCTGGCAGACATCTGTAGAGCTGTGGATTGGGTGACCCCCAACACGTTCGCTAGGTTTTATAGCCTTTGTGTTGAACCGGTATCCTCCCGAGTTCTCACCTCGAGCAGAGCTGAAGAGCCGGAGTAGGACCTGCTCGGTCGGCTTGGCAACGACATTCTCCAGAGTGTCCTTTACAGTAGACCCTGTCGAGTTCCTCCATCCTCTTCGACAGCCGGATGTTGCGGAGCATCTGACGCCAGGCCCTCGATGCGCTGAATCCTTGTGAACGGCTAGAGGACTGAGATCTATGGGTATACCCGGAGTATTACTCATGTGTATTCACAGTTAAAAAAAAAAAAAGAAAAAAAACATGTCCCCAGCAGTATTGCTTTTATTGCTTTTATGAGGGTTCAATCTCCTCCAATATTCCATATGCATTGAAAGCTCATGTCATTGTTCTGTCTTAGAACTTCCTTCAGGAAGGCAGACTTCCGTACGTCTTCTCTGACGTCCCAGTGGTCCAGTTACTAGGTGTAACGATCTGGCTCGCGGAGAGAGCTCGCGCTCTCGCTTCCTTTGATCAGACACGGGCACGGCAGGCAGGACAC
>JAUMHG010000037.1:146816-158706 GCA_032359395.1 Enteromius anoplus
GGCGGAAACATTAGTACTCAGGCGAAGGTTCCCGCTGCTGTGAACCAGAGAGCGCCACAGAGGTGCGACTGGTGACACATACCTTCTATGTACATATCAGAGAACAATTTAAAATATTATCTCAATGCATTCTATGGCACCTTTAAGTATGAGTTAAATGGCCTTATTTCAGCTACTTTTATTTTCCCAAAACTTACTAAACACGCATAGTATTTTTTTTCCTAAAAAGCCTGTACATTCATTTAGGTCACATATTATTGTAGATCAGTTTGTGCTGATTACAAGAAAAATACAGGTTGGTCAATAAAATGTTCTAAGTAGCTGAAAAAAGCACAAATATCAGAGCATATCCAAACATCTCAAGGGCCCCAAAATCACCTCAGACCCCAGAGGGTTAATTAGAATCAGCTGTAGATATTTACCTGCATGGGTTAAAGCCTATCTTGTTAGTAGCTTGACGGCTGAGCTTGAGGCAACTTCCTGCTATAACCTGCTGTTGTCTTGCTCTCTGGTCCAAGCCACGAAAGTCTCTGTGTAACGATCAGCTGGATGTACCAGCACAGCTCTGGATGGCACTCCAGCTCTCCGCGAACTGTGTATGTGTTTTGTGTGTTTTCACTTATGGACTTCATATCTATGAACTCATGTCTCCGCCCCGCTTGTGTGTTGTCATTGTGTTTCAGTGTTGGCTCCACCCATTGACCCTGGTTTCGTGCGCATAAAACCCGGGCAGTGTTTGAATGTGTTTATCCTTGTATTCTTTGTTGTTTTGGATTATCTGTTTCTGACCTCGCCTGCCTTTGATTAATGTTTCTGCCTTGCCCTTTGGATGTTGTTTGCCCCTCGCACGATCTACGCTACGGACTCTGACTACGATTCAGCCTCGCCTCTGACACTGATGTTTGCCGATATTGATCCTGACTGTATGTTTACGCTCTGTGTGTTATAATAAAAACTTTGCATTTAAATCCGAACGCTTCCTCGACTCCCTGAACGTGACAGAATGAACCGTCAAAAAGGATTTAGTGGCTATCAGGACACACACGAGCTCCTGGACTACTCTTTGCTACGCTGACAGGATTATACGCTTTCACCGTCACGCCTGCTTACACTGTTTCAGCGTGGTTGGCGCATAGAGGATTATGTTGAAGACTTTAATCAGCCACCACGTAAAGGTAACAGAGTCTAAAATTAAGGATTATTTCCTATCTGGTCTGGACTTCGATTTATTGGGTGATCTGCCCGATTTCGACGAGTCGAATTAGTATCTAGCTCGGCTCATAGACTTTGTATTATGGTGGTGTGGCTCTCACTTCACTGTGGGCGAAGTGGATGAGGACATTCACCGCAAGCATCAAACTGAGCCCGTGGATCGAGCACCCGCATGGTGATTCGGCGAACCCCAAAAATGCGCGTGAAATGGAACCTCTGCGTTTGTCACCAGCGATCACGAACGCTCTTCCTGTTTGTTCCAGCGTTGTGAGTACTGCAAGTGGGGACAGCAGGGTTCATGTAAAGCTTATGGGACTAATTTCATGTGTAACTGATCCACAAATGATAAGAAAAGCTGGAGTTTTCAACATCACCCCACTAGCCAAGGTAGAGACTGTTCCACTGTCCACTGTGCTGCCAGTGATGGCGGTTACTATAATGAGTGTGTGGGCTGCACATTGCTCATTATTTCTGCCCATGGACATAACTCTGCTCTGTAACAAAGACCCCGAGCCTTTTAGCACCTCTAAGCCCACCATAGACTTTGATCTGCCATGGTCCGATCTGCCTGAATCCGCTGAGGATGCGGATCTGCCGTGGCCCAAACCACCCAAGCCTGTCTCTCTGCCTTAGGTAAGTCCGGTCCTGACCATGGAAGGTCTACCAACGGCTGCACTATCTCCAGTGATGTCAACTACAGTCGTGGATTCGCCTAGGGTTCCGATGGTGGCTGCACAGCCTCTAAGCCGGTCAGTTGGACCTGCCTAGGAACTCACGCCTGACCCTGTATCTGCCATGAAGGTCAGTTTGGAACTTTTGCCCCGTTCTGAACCTGTCACTGGGCCCTGTGAACTTTTGCCTTGCCCTGAACCAGCCTTTGAGGCCGCCTTTGAACTTTCACCTGACCCTATATCGGCCACGGAGGCCAGTGGACTGTTGACCTACCCAGAACCAGCCTCTGAGGCCTTTGAACTCTCGCCCTGCTCTGGACCGACCATGGAGGTCGCTGAACTGTCGATCTGCTCAGAACCAGGAACAGAGGCTTCTGAACTTCCTCCCGGACCTGCTCCGGCAGTTGGGACCCCTCATCCTGAACTGGACGGAGGTATGGACCCGGCCTTAGAGGCCATCACTAACCTCTGTATGTTGGTTTATACAGTTCAGTCTCCTGCTCCACCCTGGAGTGCCTCTCCATCGTCCTCAGTGGGCCTCTTCGCTGCCTGCTCCGCAACGGTGGGCTTCACTGCCACCTGCTCTGCCCCGGTGGGCCTCTCCGCCGTCAGCTCCACCCAGGAGGGCTTTAGAGCAGTCTGATCGGCTCGGGAAAGCATTCTCACAGCCCAGGTGGACCCAGATGGACTTCACCGCCGTCTGCCCCGCCCTGGAGGTCTTTCCTGCCAGCTCATAAGTCTTTTGGGGGGGGGCTATGTAACGATCAGCTGGATGTGCCAGCACAGCTCTGGATGGCACTCCAGCTCTCTGCGAACTGTGTATGTGTTTTGTGTCTGTTTTCACATTGATTACTCTGATCAAAACAGTTTGATGAGGCATGGGGCGCACTTGAGCCAAAGATTAGCTGTGTCAGTCACAACTACACAATTCATGATTTATTAAAGATTTATTATCCAAAAGTGAATTTAGAAATCACTTTAGTCATTTGCAATTATATAATAAGAATAATGTTAAATAAAAACAAAAAACAAGGCAGCACGCCAAATAGGCTGCCAAATTTTAAAAACGTGTTTTCACAAGGAGTCTGACAACAGCCAGCAGTCCACAAAGAAATCTAGTCATCAGCAAGTCTGTTTGAAATTACATTAAAAAACAGAACAAACTAACACATACTAATTCCAGAAGAACTACTCTATGTAAATATCTCCAAAATGTTTGAAGAATGTTCAAATATGTTTTTACGTACATTATATGACCATACTGTATTGTATTTATTTATGTTTCCATGTGGACACTTTCCACTCATTACATTTTCATGTGGGAAATAAACTGTTTCCTGAAATATCCAGAATTAACCAAAACAATTAAATAAAGGCATCAGTAAGACGAATATGAAAGGTGTGTTTGATACTATAGCAAGCAGCTGTTTTCTTTTAGAATCATCATTTATTCAGTATGATATAGCCTACCTGGAGACCTGCTTTAGACACCACTGTGTGAACATGACAACAGTGTTGGTGATTTTATAATACCCTTTTTACTTGATATTGCAATATCAAAAATAAAAATATATAGTGCATTGACAGAAAGCTCTAAATGTACATACCGATTCTATCCACAAGGGGTCATATGTGATTTACAGTTGTGGAGTAAAATAGGAAGTTCCTATCGTCACATTTTTGTCTTATTCAGTATTATACATTCTGAGGTTAAGTGTTTCTCTAACAACAGAGTAATGATTTATAAAACTCCAGATAACACAGTCAAGAAATCTAAACTTGAAATCAATTCTAAGGTTCATACTGACATTTTCGAGATTGAAAAAGTACATATAACTAAACTATATTAAATAAAGGCAAATTCACTTGAGAAACAAATGACTTCAGATATAAAGCTTTGGTTTTTTTTTTAGAAAATAAGAGAAAAGTAATTTGTAGCTTAAAACAAGAAAAATATCTGCTGTTGGGTTAATAAAAATAAGGGAACAAGACTATTGTTCTTGCCCATTGGCATTTATTTTTTTGTTTTCCAATTTAAAGAAAAATCCAAAAAGTTTTTCAATAATTTTTCAAAGTATTCTTGCTATGTATTGTGATTTAAGAATTAGATATTAGTAATAAAAAAAACAGAAAATGATATAATTTTAAGATATTATAGGATTAGGAGGAAGAAAAAAGGTGTTTTAAGTTTATGTTTTGATAATAACATGGTTTCGAGACGATCGTGAACGCAGTAATCACACGCCATAATCACACACAGCTGGCAGCTGGTTCCCTAATCAATCTCTCCCAATCAAATCGCTTTTCCCTCACTATAAATTCGCCCCGTTTCCATGTTCCCACATCTCGCTTGATCGCCTCCCTCCCCCTCCCCTTCTCCGCCTTCTTCATACTTCCATCTGGGGGGCAGTCAGTGAACGAGCCGAACACAGAACCCGAGCTAGGGTTATGTCCCCTAGGGTTCGGAGTCCGCCGTTCTCCCGGCTCGCTCCCCAGACAGCTCGCCAAATTCGCTCTATTTTTATTACCAGGAAACGTGAACTCTTGAAATATTTTTATCTATGATATCTCTATTTATTTGTCTTGGTTACAAACTATACTAGAAATTACAATAGGAATCGTTTATAAAGTATATCACATTAGGTGGTTCATCCTCCCAGGAAATAAACCTCCAACATTTGCATCATGTAGAGACTGCAGAGGTAGAGAACACAAATTACCCACACAGGAAATGATCATAATTATATGATGGTTAAAAGGGCTTTAATAAAAGGCAAACATTATGTGCACAGGTTATGTTTGAACACGTAAATGAATGGACAAATGAAGTATGATACAGTTAACTTGTGGTCTTTTTGATCTTGACTGTTTAAATAATGCCACAGACCACAAACACTCTGCTATACACTGTTTTAAGCAGTCACTGCAATACACTGGTTTTTTTTTTTTTTGGTTTGTTTTTATACAAGAGTTCAAAGTAATTGTATGATCAAGTTTAGTGTCTCTGAAGTTTCAAATACTCAAAGCATGTTTGTGTATGATGAGGTGAGGCAATATTTGTTTGTGTTTTCTCATGCATTTTGTATGACGTATTTGTTTGTGTATTTACTTGACTTTACACTGAAAATGGGAATGTCATTGTCTGTAAAGATCACTCTTTTTCAGAACACTTTGAAGTATTTTTGAATGAATTTCGTTTTAATAAAAAAACAAACAACAGTCTATACAGAGTCACAGAGACCATACAGACAGGTACACAAATGCAGAGGAACTACTCAGATATCAGTGGTAGCATCACCATTAATAGTGATTGTGGTTTGTGCCAGAGCTGTTTAGTAAAAAAAAAAATATATATATATATATATATATTTATAGATATATAGATAAATAAAATATGATTGCAATATTTTATGGTTTACAGACAAGATTTTGGTATGCTAAAAAAACCTTGTCCCCTTTTATTTCCTTTCTTCAAAATTCTGATGAATATGTTTATTATGCCACTTTGGGTCATGTTCTTAGGTGGGAGGGAAGTATTTATTTATTGCTTTTGTTGTATTCATTTATTTTAATATTACTATTTCTTATGTTTATATACTCTTTTGCCTTTACTATGTTTAAATGATAAATGCAAGGTTTATATGTGTGTATCCAAAAATTACTGTCTTTAAAATTTCAAAGCAAAAACATTCAAAGCAAAAACAAATAACCATTTTCCAATGAACAAATTCAATGATAAAATATTAATGCACTTAAATACTAAAATCTGTTTTGATCCTTTACAGCAGTGGCCTCAAACTCAGTTCTTGAAGGGCCACAGCTCTGTAAAATTTAGCACCTGCTTGGAAGTTTCTACTGATCTTGAATAGCTTAATTAACTTGATTATGTGCATTTGATTAGGGTTAGAGCTAAACTGTGCAGAGCTGCAGCCCTCTAGGAACTGAGTTTAATGCTTCAACAATACGTTACAGCAAACTAACCCAAAACAGAGGAGGTTATAATAAATCCATATGCAGAATCAAAGTTCATCATGTCCCACAAGCTTTCCTGATGTAGATAAATGCTAAGAAAACACTATATGTTTATTTAAATAAAAAAATTAAAAAACTAAAGTGTTAAACAGGGAATTCTAGGAATGCAATTTTGAGGGTTTTTACAAATAATTATGACTTCAAAAAACTATGAATTAACTGTAATTGTACCTGCAATTTACAAGTATTTTACTGTAAAATTTTTAAAACTGCAAAAAGGTCAATTTAGATTAGCTAGTTTTTTCACTGTATACTAAATTAACTTTCCATTTTCCAATTAACAGGTTTTAACAACAATTCTTACAGTCTTTTTCTTTCTTTCTTTTTTTACACTAAAAAGTTTAAAAATAGAAAAAATACACCTGAGCAGAGCGTCTTCTCTAGATGTGCTCTAAGTATTTTAAAACAGGCAAAGGCCAAAAAATAGACATCCATATGTTATGAACAAGTGATATAGACCAATACACTACATATTTATCACAAACATCAAGCTTAAATAGCAAAAAGAACTAATGACATGATTAACAGAAGAGTTGAACAGAATCAGAAGCTAATGAAACAAACTAGGAAATCAGATTAACACATGATTAGGAAAAGCCACAAAACTGAATTTTATGGAATCTGGTTTCTGCCATCATTCTTCAGTGACCAGGCAACTATACCTCTGGTACTTTCATTAATTTAGAACCTCTTATATGTTTATACATTTTTGCAAGTATGCTCATCTTCAAGTAAAATAGGAGCTTTGCATGACTACTGAGTCTGGTAAACACCTGCTTTAACAATAGCAACGAGTTTAAGTGAAGGACAGTTTCCTTTTCTGTGTTAATTGCCTTTAATCTCAAAAAGATGCTTTTATTCTTGGCAAAATTAGAGTGCTTCAAGACGTGCTTCAAGGAAGAGGACACACAGTCAGCCCATCCCACACACACACACACAGACAAACACACACACACAGAGACACTATTTAAGCCTGTGGTAATGCCAGCCTCACAGCATGGGCACAGCACAGGGTGGGCTGAGTACTCTTCCCTTCAATGCCAATGCTGATGATAACACATCAGGAACCCTGGAAAAAGAAATCAAGTAACAAAAAAACACCATGCTTTTACTATTTTTTGAATGTAATACTATGGTAAAACCATGCATTTTATGGATATTGAGTCAATGCTTTGTGATCTGTTATGGCTTTCCTGAAATCTCTCATTAAGCAGTTGCTCTATCCTGCAAACCTTTATTCTGATCCACACAAAAGACACTTTGCGTTCAGTAACCATGACAATAGAACAGCAGATAAAAGAAATCCAGGTCATGTCTTCCGTTTAACCTCCCCCTCTGTGTCTTTATCCCTCTCCTGTTCTCATTTTTTATTGTTCCCTCTTTGTCCCGCTGTAAATTTGCAAACCACACCCCTTTATTCACTAATAGTTAATAGCAATCGTTTTCATAATCTTTTAGCAAAATATATTATCTTATACAAAATAATTTAAGGAAATTCAAAAATGTAATGTAAGAAAAAAATAAACGTAGATAATGTCATCATTTTGATTATAATTAATGTAGTACCTAAATGTATCATCGTTATTATTATTAAAAGGATACACCTAGAAAGTCAAAGGATACAAAGAGAACTAGTGACAGAACAGATGACAGCAAAGGGTGTGTATTCACACACAAAGATCAGACAATAATGTGTGACGGGACTATATTCCCGTCTGTCTAGCTCTATCCAATATATAAGCACATGTAAACAGAGTAGACACAGCTGTTTTTTTGAAGACTCATTTATTGTTCTTGGACTGGTTGATATTTTACCCTCTATCCCATTCATATGACCTGATTTTCCTTTCCAGGAAATATGACTCATCATCCTCATATGTGTGCTTATTTGTATGTGCAAATTACACACACAAACTCACACACACAATCCATTCCAAGCATTATGTCTTCTTTTTGGTTAAAAGTTGAACTTAAAATGAACAACATAACAGACACGTTTAAATTACATCAAAGTATATTTTAGTTTGCCGTAAATGCTTTTTATGCATGCATTACACAATATAGTCCGACAAAGATCTGTGCTTGCCAAAAATTACATTGAAATTTATTCAAACTGACTCTTCGCATTTAAAATCACTTCCATTTGCACCATGTGGGCTGTAAAACGTTTTTATAACTTTGTAGTAGGAATTTTCCACTTTTAAAATTATTAATTTTAAGTATTTAAAATTGCCATTTAATATTTGAGTGAAATCTTTGAATGTTTCACATATATATTTGAATACATAGACTGCCATAGACATATGTAGTATTAAATAGATTTTAAGTGGCATCACTTGTCCTGTCTGTCATATGGGGGCTCCACAGCTCCTGCAGTGAGCACTGTGCACACCTGACTGAGCACCACTGTGTCTGGGTCATCTGTTTCATACTGGTGCTCTTTCACCCTGGATGTCCTCTTGTTTCTCATTTGCCCCTCCCTTTTAATTATCATTCTCTGACTCTTTCTTTCTCTCTGTTTCTCTTTCCTGCTGCCCACCCCCACACCCCACCTTCCAGACATCTGCTGCCACCTCCTATCATCTGTTTATGTCTTCCTTAACCAGATGCCACAGTAACACATACACTGCACATGCACTGCCAGATCGGATAACAGTTCCTTGTGGTGGTAATTTTTTCTTTTATCTCAGTATAACAGATTTGACGATATAACATTTTGAATATCTTTATTTAATATTTTGTAGAGATTTCAAGTAATTTCATCGTTGTCAATTTTACTGAGAGGACAGCAGCTGTGTGGAAGTGTGATACAGATTGTGGTCCGCTTGAATTAGAGTAATGTGTGATATGAGCTCGGAATGCAGAGACAGCTGATAAGTGAAGAGAGAGAGAGGCACCCAAAAACAGATTGCCCCACCCAGAAGAAACAGGAGGCCATTTGGAGTCACTAGAAAAGAAACAGCCTGGTGCCTGGTGAAGGGGGTAGTTTATTGAAACTCCTTTGGGTGGCTCACTTATGTTGTGTTTATTTTTAGGATTTAGGTACAGTTTACCATTGTTCACACCAAGAAAATAGCTATAAAGACAACTATACCGTTTTAAGAATCTTTGTAATTCTATGAGAAAAGCAATGTGATTAGTTAAATAATTGTTAATTTATTTCCAAAATAAATTTCCAAAAATAAAAAAAAGTGTAATAATCTGTCAAATTTAATAAATAACAATATATTTAATTAATAGCAATTATATTGTTGATTTTTTTTCTAACCAGCTGAACTATAATAACACTGTTAGAATAATTCAGAATCATTCTGAGCATTTAGAGCAACAGAATAAATATGCATTTTATAATAAACAGAACATTATATGTTTACAACATAAACAGAACAATGTGAAACAAACAAGCTAGTACTGGAGCCAGACACAAGGGAACATGGACACAGAGAGAGAGACAAACACTTAATAATAAAAGTCCACAGAACACTGGGGGAGGGATGGAAGGCCAGGTCCATGAAGAAAGGGGCTGGGACCTGAAGCATGGAGCAACGACGGGCCTGGAGGACGGATCCTTGGTGGACCTAGACCATGGAGCAGAGGGAGCGGCACATGGAGCCACGGCAAAGCAGGCAGAGCAGGGAACCTCCAGAATATAAGCGGCTGAATCACGCATTCGCAAAAAAAGTCAATCTTTATACAGTCTGTTAGATTAGAGTGAACAGCGAGTCCTAGATATTCCCGAACATAGTCCTTGAGCGATTGGGAGCCCTGCTCGAGGACTAACAACATTTTTGCAATGTCCATACCTGGCCAACATCCAAAAGAAAACCAGCTGAATCCTGATGAGGCTGAATATTCTGTAACGAAGGAGACAGGGACGTTTGGAGACAGATCCATTTGCAGGGTTTCATTGAAATACATGGTCAAACAGGAAGGGCCCAGATTACAGCAAACAGGAATGGTGGAGGCAAACAAGAATAGTCCAGTACAGAAGCAAGGGTCGATCGATCGGCAAACAATATCAATCAATTAATCACTTTATTTATGTAGCGCTTTTAACAATACAGATTGTAGCAAAGCACTGAACATTATCAAATAGGAGAACAGAGTGATGGTAATGTATAATGGCGAGAATTAAACTACTTATTTATCAAATGCAGAGACGGTCTCTGTAGTCAAGACGGCGATAATCACTAGAAATCAGGTGTTCCCAACTAATCAAGCCAGAGGCGACAACTGCAAGGAACCAAAACCCTATCCATGAGAGAATGGGGAAAAAACCTTGGGAGAACCAGGCTTAGTTGGGCCAGTTCTCCTTTGGCCGGACGCCCAGCACCTAATTTCCAGTTCAATTTTAAACACATGTCAGATTGTATAAAGGACTTATAGCGTGTGTTTGTGTGCATCTGGTTCCGGCGATCGTGTGTTAAGGGGAGTGTTCCCGGTTCTGGCTGATCTAATTAATGAAGCCTAACAATCCTTCAATGAATTTGATTAATAAATGTGTATTGGTGTGTTAAGTGTTAGAGTGTTACTCATGGTGTTTGCCAGAGTAAAGAGATGTGTCTTTAATCTATATTTAAACTGACTGACTGAGTGTGCCTGTCCCCCGAACAGTATAAGGTAAATTGTTCCAGAGTTTGTGTGCTAAATAGGAAAAGGATCTGCCATCTTATCCATATTATCAAACTCTGGCCATATTATCAAACGGCCAGAGCTTTGAAAATGCAGCAGACGTGGAGGACCATAATGTGGATAAGAGCTTGCTCAAGTACTGAGGAGCTAAGCCATTCAGGGCTTTATAAGTAATTAACAAGATTTTAAAATCTATATTATGTTTTATAGGGAGCCAGTGCAGTGTTTACAGAACCAGGCTAATATGCTCATACTTCATGGTTCTAGTATGGACTCTAGCTGCTGCATTTTGAACCAACTGTAGTCTATTTATCAAGTGTGGAGAACAACCACCCAATAAAGCATTACAATAATCTATTTTCTAATAATCTATACATTTGAGGATGAGAGCATAGGACACAATGTAGATATGTTCTTGTGACGGAAAAACGCAGTTTTACAGATGCTAGAAACATGGCTTTCAAATGAAAGATTGCTATCAAACAGCACACCTAGGTTCCTAACTTAGTAAAAAGAAATGACAATGCAGCCATCAAGTGTTAGACAGTGTTCTAGATTAATACATGTGGGTTTTTAGGTCCGATAATTAACTGTTTTGTCAGAATTTAACAGTAAGAAGTTACTTGTCATCCATTTTTTCATATCAGCTATGCTTTCCGTTTTGGTGTTTCACCTGGTTGAGAAGAAATATATAGCTGAGTATCATCAGCATAACAGTGAAAGCTAACACCATGTTTCCTGATAATATATCCAAAGGGCCAAAGTGGCAAAGATGAAAGACAAAAATCCAGAACAAAGCAGAGATTGGAACATGGGTGAACAAAACAAGGAAAACACAAGGAAATGCTTTACATGAAAAAAAAAAACTTCATACTCAGAGACGATCATACACAGACAGGGCTTTAAGTAGACAAGATAATGACACAACAAGTTTAACTAGCTGGAGGAGCTGATAAGTTGTCATGGTAATAAACAAGCAAGTAAAGGAGCACAGACACCAGGGAACATGGATGCAGAGAGAGACAAACACTTCATAATAAAAGTCCACAGAAAATTAGACAGAGGAACTCTGAAAGAAATTATAACACATGTATACCACTGTGTACGTCCTGATTTTGCCAAGTACTATGTGTCCCTAGGTCAACATACTTTGCTACATACATTTTAATGCAAAAATATAGTCTTGACCATAACTCTACACCTAAACCTACACTGTAAAAAATATCTGTTAAAAAACGGGGATTTTCCAACAGTAAGGCACTGTTTTTCAAAAATACAGTTGAATACTGTGAATGCACCCCTTTTTGGAAAAAAAACTTTTAATCGCAAACTACTGTTTAATC
>JAUMHG010000037.1:163292-180393 GCA_032359395.1 Enteromius anoplus
CCGCAATTACACGTCTGCGCTTTGTTTCTCGGCGGACCGAAAACAAACGCGACACTCGCACCCCCCGGAAATCCGCTCAAATTCAACCAATTAGATGATGACTTCGACAGTGCTGAAGTGTTTCCAGAAAAGTGTACCGTATGCATCAGAGGTTCAGCCAACGCTCCATGGGCGTGACGTCTGAGGCTGAGACTAGGTTTGTTGTAACATCTAGCTAACATTCTGATTTACAAATTGATTAGGTATTCTTGTACCCTCGTATGCTACGGTGAGATATGGCTTTGACGAATCCTGTACCCTCTTATGTGTTTTAGTTACGTGAGATTTGAACGGTAAGTGTTTTAACCGTAATTTTTAACTAAGTTAAATGTGCCGCTGTATTAATGGTTTGTTATGTATCTGCTACAGGAAAATCCCTCTTGTTTCATAGTCCAATTGATGTGTGTTCGTTTGGGCGCTGTTTGTGCCGCCGCCGTACGCTTTGAAGACGCTGCCGTTGAGCTTGACCGACATTACTGATGCCGCGTTGTACGGTATTACAGACGCTGCTGTTTTTCCGCTGATCTGGGGACTGCTTATTCTGTGCTGTGACATTGTAGCGTCCTGTTTCGAGTGTGTATTTAGTTGTATATTTTGTTTTTTTGTTTGTTCAGTTTGTTCTTTATTTTCTTGATTTGATTTCAGATTACCAGGTGTTCCTGGCGTGGTAAACTGAAGTTTATTTTCTTTATTTAGTTTTTCTATTTAACCAAATTTGTCTTTTGATTTCTTATTCTGGTTGATTGATATAGCTCCTCTTTTAATCAAATCATGTGCAGAATTCATATGTTCCCTGGGATTACCTCCAGTGGTAATTTTTACCTAGAAGGTGTATGTCTTTGTGAATCTTGCTGCTACTCTTTTCTTATCTGCTTTTGAGGTTAAGAGCTACAGCCTAAAGTGTGTTGTCAATTATTTATGGCAATATTTTTATGGTTTATTACAGAAGCTAAGGTTCCTGGCAGACTGGTCTTCCTCTCGTGGTGGTGGTTCCTCTTAATTGTGTGCTGTGCTACACTTGGAGTGTTTGACAGTGTGATCATAGTGCACGGTGGTGTGTGTGCGTGTGGAAGTGTGCTTCGGTATAGACCACACAAAAGTTCCAGTCATCGAACCTCAGCTCTTTTGTGGTACTGTTTGTTTTTTAAGTAGGCTCCTGGTTATTCTAGATTTAAAGTCTTTGTATTAATAAACTATTAACTTTTGTATCCATAACTCACGTCTCCTGCCTACTTCTTTGGGGGACTCGAACCTGTGTGTTTAAATTCAAATCAAGTGGTTTAATATTTTTCCCTGGGTTATTTCTTAGGGTGGCGTAGTCGCATATTCACAATTAATTTGTTAACATTTAAAATAACAAACTCTCTAGCGAAGGCTGTCTCCCTCCACCCTTAAAGTCTATGTGGCTGCCATCGCTGCAAACCATGACCCCATTGATGGAAACTTGATGGGTAAGCATGACCTGGTCACCAGGTTCATTAAAGGGGCCAGAAGGTCAAATCCTCCTAGGCCTCCTACTGTACCCTCTTGGGATCTCTCTCTTGTGCTGAGAGCATTGAGAGAGGGTCCCTTGAGCCTCTGCCAGCAGTCGAGCTGAAGTTTCTTTCAATGAAAACTCTGCTCCTGCTCGCACTGGCCTCCATCAAGAGGGTAGGGGACCTGCAGGCATTTGGGTTTGGGCCAAAGGATTCTCAGGTAACCCTGAGGCCACGGCCTGGCTATGTGCCCAAGGTTCCTAACATTCCCTTCAGAGATTAGGTAGTGAACCTCCAAGTGCTGCCCCCGAAGGAGGCAGACCTAACCTTGCTGTTGCTGTGTCCCGTCCAAGCACTAAGATGCTATGTTGACCGGACACACAGCTTCAAAAGGGCATGCCGTCTCTAAGCAGTGGATGGCCCACTGGATAGTGGATGCAATCACCCTGGCTTACCAGGGACAGGGTGTGCCCTGCCCCCTCAGTGTATGCGCTCACTCAACTAGAAGTGAAGCTTTGTCCTGGGTGTTGGCACATGGCGCCACGCTTTCAGACATTTGTAGAGCTGGGGGTTGGGCGACCCCAAACACGTTCGCTAGGTTTTATAGCCTTTGTGTTGAACCGGTTTCTTCCCATGTTCTCACCTCAAACCTATTCGGTCGGCTTGGTATCCTTCTCCAGTAATCCTTATTAGTAGACACTGTGAGTCCTCCGATCCCCTCGGCAGTCGGATGTTGTGGAGCATCTGACGCCAGGCCCTCGAGGCGATGTATCCTTGAGAACCGCTAGAGGGCTGGGAACCCCCGAGTGTTACCCTCTGAGGATCTCAGGGGGTATTCATGGTAAAAATGATTATACCGTGTCCCCACTGTATTGAGGGTTTCAATCTCCACCTATATTCTATATGCATGAGCAGATCATGACTGTGTGAGCTCTGTCTTCAATCCATTATGAGATGTTGACTTCCATACGTCTGGTAGGTGTCCCAGTGTTCTAGTTACTGAGGTAGTGCACAGGGCGTTGGGAGACTCCCACACGATGCTGGAAGGGGCAGCTTCCATGGCGTTTTGGTAGGGATCCCTATTCGTCGGTCACCGACGTTACTCGGAGTGACTGACTGAAAGGGATCGTCTCGGTTACGTATTGTATGGATCTGTACCGCTGTACTCTGTACTCATGACACCAGCTCGGCTCTGCAGCGAAAAACTAATGAACGCTTAATCCGATGACCTGCTTATACTCGCGCTGCGATTAGGTGCAGCTGGATATTAATCAGCGTATACCAATTTCATTGGCGGGTTTCTATACATGCAGAGTAGATTGGACATCTCGAAGCGAGATTCCTATTCGTCGGTCACCAACGTGACGTCTCCGTTCCCTTCTTCATTGCCAGTATACTGTATGGATTTCAAGTTTTTTGCATTCGATATATCCTGTGGTTAATATATTTTTATTTATTATTAATTTATAAAAGTATTGCGTTCATTAATATGAGGTCCATATATATATATATATATATAATTCCTTGGTAGGTCTTAAAATCTGAAATATAAAACTTCAGTTGAACAACAACACATGACATATTGCTACATGTATTTACATTGTTACATTTATTTATGCAACAAAAATAAAGCCAAATGGATATTATTTTTACTTGTACGATCTTTCTAGGTATGCTGTGTTTACTTTTTAGCTAAATATGTTCTTTATTGGATCTTTCATACTTCAAGTTTGCCTTGATATTATTGATTGTTGATGTACCATACATCTGCAGAGCAGGAGGGATGTGACCCTCTGTTAACCTTTTTTTTTTCTTTGATTTTCTTGTCTATCATCTACTGCAGTGGTTCTCCAATAATGACCTAATGAGTTGAATCAGGTGTGATAGATGAAGGAGACATACAGAATGTGCAGGGCTGGGGGTACTCCAGGACAGGTTTGAGAACCATTGATCTACTGTATCCCTCCTTCAGTTTACATAAGGTCGTATGATGCAATTCCAATTTTTCTTTCTTATTCCTAAGATCTTCAGAGCAGCCTATGCTACTCTGTGCACAGAAGCTATGAGCTATGAGACAATTCTAACCCTTTTTTTTTAGAACTATGACCTTTGAACAATTCTACCCATTTCGAAATGCAGACCTTAGAGAAGAAACAATAGTGTACAGTATGTGGGAAATAATGTGTTTTTTGAAACATAAACCACATAAACACATTGCATTACACCGAAATACATAATACACAAAACAATTTTATGCTGTATATATTTGTGTGTGTGCGTGTGTTATACAAACGCAGTAGAATGGAATAGATATCACTCCACCTGTTTTTGTCACATTTTCAGTTTGTGTCACTGCATCTTCCAAGATTAAATTGTACTTGTTTAGACCCAAAATAGCTAAGAAAAAGCAAAAATGGAGGGAGAGAAAGAGAAAGGTATACAGCTATTGCTCAGACGTTTTCAGTTACCACGAGACAAACATACCTCAAGATATTCATCTAAGGCTTGTGTCTCTGAAGGGTTTGCCAGCCTATTTGCTGTGTGAGTGCATTCCCTTTGTTTTAATGTGATGCACACAACACACATGCTAACAGATGGAGGTTATAGGATTAGAGTGTTCTACAGAGTTAAAACCAAGCTGTTTCTGTCCCACCCACTCTTCTTTGATATTGGTAATTTCAGCATTAGCTGTGGTCCCACTGGAGTAAATTATGTCTTATGCACTTAAACGCTGGTAACAGTGATCTCGTCTCTTCTGGCTGAGGGATTCAGAGTCAAGAGTTGTTGGCATGTCACCTGTTACAGACATAGGAAAGCCCGAAAGTAAGTTACAAACGGCTACATCAGTTCTTATATTAAACATTGGTTGGACGGAACTATGAAAAACTACACCATTTCACTATTTTGGCTATGACCTGCCCACATAGGTAGGAACAGGACGTGTTGAATTGTATCCTTAGCTTGCATTCTTGCATTTTCTATCATGTAGACAACAGGTTAAATAATAATATTAACTCAATAGCGAATAGATAAATAAAAATGCTCCTCCTTATATTTATTTTTCTAGCTGACTGATTAGCTTATGGATACCTAATGGATATTCTGAGGTAAACGTATTATTACGTGGCGCTGATTGTACAAGCTTTACCGCAGTTTGACACAGAATGAGTGATTATAGAAGCTGATACTTTGTTTATTAAAAAAGTAACAAAGCTTATTATTGCAGCAAGTGTGCTGCAAACAGACTAATATGAAGTAAATACATTAAACACAGCATATAGACTACGATCTTGATAACACAAAGCCATATAAATAATGATTCTGAACAAGAATGCTTAATGTTGAAGTTTGTTCAAGTTGTGTACACTGCTGTCGTAAATTTTGCTTTTCACTTCTCCGTCATTTTGGTCTCTCTCATGCTGCACAACTGAGCTGCATTTAGCAGGCATTTAGGCAGGCCTTTTGGCATGGAAAGCTCTGTCATTTGTGTGCTTGAGCTGCATTACAATTTGGGTGTGGCATCTGAAGTTGACACTTTTTGCACCATTTTTGCTTTTAACAACTTCAATTGCAGTAAAGTGGCCAGTTATTTACCAGAAAGTGTGCATGTAATTTGTGTGGATGGAACAAAAATCAAAACAATATTTAAAAAAAATACAAGAAACATTATGTTGCATGACACATGGCAAAGGCATACAGTACCGTACATCACTGCTTGCTACGCTTGTACAGTCATTATTCTGTGATGCTGTCTACAGCGATTTTCATGTGGAGGTCAAAGTGCCGCATGATGCTTGTATTGAGAGGTGCATCTACTCTCTCCTCTCTCAGTATTGGCAGCTGCTATGGCTGGTTGCTAGGCAACCACATCTCTGCACAAAGACGGAGCCCAGCTGGGGTGGACTAGTCTGCCAGTCAGCACGTTCTTCCGGAGGTGTGACTGTGAATGTGTCAGTGTGTGTGGAGGTTATTGAGTTTACTGTATTACAAGCAAAAATGCTTACAGATCCTTGTCGTTTCATGTGGCCATCAAGCAAACAGTGACTTTTGGAAAGCTTTAATCTGCACCACCCACTAGATTTAAAAAAATGTTTGCATGTGCAAAACATGTGACCTCTTATTGTCTGCCAGGCAAAAAATATAGAACACTAACAAACCACATGATTTTATATATAATGCATGTCTGTAGCACAGGATTGTAGTAATGGTGCTGCTTGCTTTTGCAAATACACCTAATAATTATCGGAATAACAATAATTTTGTTTAGAGCAGGGATTTTTCACTTTAGATTTTGTGCCTGAGAAATGTTCAGTTGAGAGATGTTCAGTTTGGTTTAACATTATGAAATAGGCATAATTGTTATCTGAGATCTGCACCCCATAATTCTGGTATTTCTCCAGAATAACACAAAGAGGAGACAAAGAGACAGCGCCATTTTTTTTCTGTACTCGCCTGCAGTCTAGTGGATGAGACTTTATTTATTCATTTATTATATAAAATTATCATTACATGGAACTGTTCTGAAATCTTGTCTGCCAAGATTAACTAATCATGAAAAGTGATGATTGTAGCATTATAGTTAGCTTACATTAAAGAGATACTTCACCCCAAAATGAAAATGTAATTATTAATCTCTTACCCCTTATTGTAACGGAGACTCAGAGGGTGTCGGATCCATTTGCAGGTTAGTTTATTCTCAGACAGGCAAACAGGGATAATGGAGACAAGACAGTATCAAATACCAGAGTCCAGGCAGAAAGGTCGAGATATCCAGCAAGTATCGTAATCCAAAAGTCCAGGCAGCAGGTCGGGGTATCCAGCAGGAATCGTTAGTCAAAAGGCAGTCCAGGTAATCCACAAAGGCAATCCGAAAATACAAGAAAAGAAAATTTTTTGTTGTCACCTTGCCAAACCAAACTTTGCAACATCCTGCTGCATTTCCCACTCTTATAAAGGGGAGATAATGCACAACACCTGTCACGGAAATTACCAAGGTATGTGGGCGAAATAGGTCCGGGTAGGAATGTTAGTATTCTGGCGAAGGTTCCCACTGATGACGGTCGGAGAGAGGTCCGACTCGTGACAGAGCACTCGACAGATGGCCCATTGTAGGTTAACGTGAGCCCGATCCCATGTTTCTTTGCTGCGACACAGCCAGTGGTCCGGAGTAGAGAGTTTGGATGGCTCAACCGACTAGGGAAAAAGCGGGGTTGGAAGCCTAGTACACATTGGAAGGGTGTCATACCGGTGGCAGGTTTTCTGAGGTAGTTCTGGGCGTATTCTGCCCACAGGAGGTAACAACTCCAGTCTTGCTGGTTCTGATGGCAGTAGGACCTCAGGAACCGGGTGAGCTCTTGATTGAGTCTTTCAGTCTGTCCGTTTGACTGTGGATGATAGCCTGAGGTTAAGCTTACGTTGATGTTTATGAGTGAGCAGAAGGCCTGCCAGAGCCAGGATGTAAACAGTTGTCCTCGATCCGAGACAATGTCTTCGGGGATCCAGTAGAAGTGGAACACCTGCTCCCTTAGCACCACTGCAGTCTCCCAGGTGGTGGGTAACTTGGCCAGAGGAATGAGATGACAGGCCTTTGAGAATCTGTCCACAATGGTAGGTATTGTGGTGCAGTTATTGGATGCTGGCAGGTTGGTGACAAAGTCCATGGCGATATGAGACCAGGGCCTCTAAAGAGAATCGGAAGGGGTTGCAGGATTCCAGTGGGTCTTTGGATATGTGAAGTTTTGGATATGTTGCAGGTGGGACAACGTCGGACAAACTGAATGATGTCTTGATTCATGGTGGACCACTAGAAGCGATTGGTAACAAGCTCGGTGGTAGCAATGATTCCAGGATGGCCTGAGCTGGGGTTATCGTGGATCAGGTGGTGCAGTCTTGAGTGTAGGGCCTCTGGGACATACACACGATATTGTCGTGGCGTGGGATCAGTGGATTGCGCCTCAGTGATCTCTGCCATGATGGCCCAGCAGATGGGTGCCACGATGAGTTTCACTATGAATACAGCTAAAGATCCCCTGAGAGTGCCTCGGAAAGGAGGGATGGGGTCAGTGGAACTTGTGAAGATTTAAAAGGGAAGTACACAGAACATAGTGTTTTCAAAAGAGCTGTTTCTTGAATGAGACCATTTTTTCATCAATTTTATGAAATCAGTTTTAACTGAATTACATTATTTCAAAAATATTTTTTTCAGCTTGTTGACATTTATACAGACTGAAAACCTTGTCACCTGAGCCACTGTACAGAAAAAAAAATGTCTCCAAAACACAATGAATCAGTGCAAATTAGTTTTAATAAAGTGCAAATGCTTTTCAGTTTACACATCTGTTATGCTACGTTTACACAAGTGCAATATTATTTACTCTTATTTATATTTTTAGTTACATTTTTTCCCCTCTGAAATTTGTATTTACATTTTTTTAAGGCATAAAACATTTGTCTTTTAATTAATGGAGATTTAATTTTATTGTTGGAAAATAAAGGGGATTTTATGTTACAGTTTAAAACACTGAATAAATACTGTTTTAATCATTTTTGTAGTAGCCCATTATGTACATTCTACTGAACAATAGTAATATATTTCTGCTGCCATGTTCAAACTGAACTTTTATTTTGATGGCTTGCCATGAATACCTTTACAGTTCTGTGTGTACATAGACGTGACGATAGATTTACTCAAACGGTCAAATGCTCTTGAAGTAACCCTCGGAGCAGTTCAGGAGATGTTATTCATGTAGCCTACTGTATTTATCTCCACATTTAGTGAGACACAAGACGTTAATATCACCAGAAGCATCACATGCAGGTCAGTATGCTAGTAAACCAATAATTGATAATAGAGAACGAATAAGTTACTTCCGTAACCCAGGTTCCCTGAGACACGGGAACGAGTACTGTGTCTTCTAAGACGCTATGGGAAAAACTCGTTTTCCTCCTAACTGAAGCCTTTTTTAATCACGTGGTGAAAACTGCACGGCCATTGGCTAGAGCAGTGCCAACTGGACAAACCAATCTGCGCCAACCAATGGCCGCGGCTCCTGCCGAAGCTTGCCTGAGTGGACGGGGCCAGTATATAAGCGGCCACTTCGCCGCAGGACTTCAGTCTGACTGCCGTATTTGCGAGAGAATGGATTTTAACGTGACCATTCTGAACGTTCATTTTATTAGGGCATGATTCAGATGTCTCAGTTTGAGTATAGGTCTTAGACCGCCATCTCGCTTGGGGACTAAAGATTACTGGCTGGAAAACCCTTTTTCTTTTTCTGCACGGAGGACAATTTGTATCGTGCCCTTTAACAGTGACAAAGCGCTCGATGTAATAAAACACTTATACCTTTGGCAGAATGCCTGGCAAGCCATTCCCGGGGTTTCAAATTGGGTTACGGGGAAAAAACAGTTACACCCTTCAGTTTGCAAGGCGCCCGTCGCCGTACAGCGGCATTATCACCACTTCAGTTGCGGGCCGCACCGCTCATGTGCTGCAGATCGAAGTGAAAGCACTGCTCTTAAGGGACATATGACTGGTGTGTATGTACTTCGAGAGAAACAGCTCTTTTTGTGAGTTTGTGGGTGCGCAATAACAGCGCTCTGCATGGGCGCTTTTATAGACCCAGTATTTGCAGCAATCACAATGTTTACATAATGTCACAATGTCATACCTGGAGCGTTGCAAGGTAGAGGACGAAAGCAGAACAATGTGCGGGGTGGTCCAGCCTTAGCAAGACATTTACCCGCCCTCTTTTGCTTTTGGATCAGGATGGCTCTGGAGACAACGGGTCCAGCACTATCTTGGGCCGGGGTCCCTGTCTCTTGGGAGCAGGAAAAGCCTTCCAGGGGGCTTTGAGCTACTTCTTTGTGATTCTTGCTTCGGCTGCTGGGGCTGAGGGGGCGTATTTCAGTGACAACATGAAATTCCCTTTAGTCCACCAAAAAGATCAAGAACCACTCAAGAAGAGGCGTACTGATAATCAAATGTGTGTAAACACCCGGCAGAACAAGCACTGAAGCAGACGGAGCAGATGGAAGGGAACGGACCAGCAGAGTGAGGCACGCAAGCCGCGCCGCATGAATATGCGCGCAACTTCAACACCATACACATTACATAGCTGTAGTTATTTTCAGCTTTTATCTGCCGAGGGGAATAAAACCGCTGGATATTATGAGGGGTGTTGATTCCCGTGTAACACCGGCAGATAAAAGAGCAGCGGGGAAAGGGGGAATGCGAGCCCTGTGCTGTAGAGCTCTCAAGCCGAATGCTTAGCCTTATTACTCTTCCGTTTAGCCTCCGAACAGCGCTGAGAGGGAAGAACGGTTGACATTTCATTTTAGCTCTGAGCACTGAGGAGGATAAGCCAGTCGAAAGGGGCGATATTTCTCCTGTATAATAAATGGCAGATCAAGAGTGATGGGGAAAGCGGGATTCTGCCGACTTGCCTGCACTCGACCCGAATGGACAGACCCATGGCTCTGCCGTTTCAGTCTCCAAACTTTGTGAGAGACTTGGAAACAGAGAAGGCGGTAGCGAGTGTAGTATGGAACTCATGCTCTCAGTGAGAGCACTTCATTCTGCATGGGGAAGGTCAGACAGTAATGTACAAGTTCACTTGCCGGGCAGAGGTGTTTTAAGGTCTTACCTATTAGAAGCAAGCTCTACGTGTGACTTTTCTTTCTCGCCAGATGCCGGCAGGGGAATTATCCAGCTGCAAGGGCATTTTCCAGAAGCGTTGGCTTCTTTAGTCAGGACAGCAAAGTTGCACGGGGAATTTTCCCTGCTTATTAAAAAGTTAGGTTCATTACAGTAGCGAACATCAGATGAACATGATAAACAGATGTACACCATCTCATTATCAAATGCCAACTCTTTTAAATCTTAAGAAAGTTTTATGCTTTGTATACAAACATACCTTTATTTATTGTTTATATAATTATGCAATTGTTTGTTGGTTTATAATTTTGTTATAGTTTTGTGAAACTGCAAATGTTTTAACAACGATTTTGTTCATAGTACTGAAGCAGGTAATGATTTAAACTTTGGTTAAATTAATTATTAATTTAGCAAAGCTACATAATATTTTTCATGTAGTCGTTAATGTTGCTAAATTTGCACGATCTTAGAGAGCCTAAAATAGATATTGCTCTGCATGCATTAAACATTTTATACACATCATAATTTAATCAGATAATTTACTGACAACATACAGTACAAACATTAAGCTTTATTTCAAGGTATTGCATTTAGCTTTTCATTTCAGTACAACATAGAGCAGCAGAGGCAATTGCTTTATTAACTGTATATTCAAATCAGTTTTTTGTGTTCAGATATTCACCATGAATAAATGAGTATATAAAGAAATAGGCTATATTTTGTGTGTAATCGGTTACCTATGTCTGCATGCGCAGCAAACTCACCCACCTAAATGATTTTAATATACCGCTAATCTTGCCCAAAAGACCATAGACATTGCCATAACATCGGAAATAGAAATGAAACATACACATAAGATAAAAATGAATCCAGTGTATATGATTCACTTCAAATCGGGTGATTGTAGATCTGTGACCAATGGTGCTCTCTGCCGGTAGGGAATAGTAAGATGGTGGATCAAACACTTCCGGTGGTTTCACTGGCTGTGGGAAGTTTAAAACACAATGAGCGATACAGTGATTATATAGATCAATGTAGTAAACAAAACTGTGCATCTGCACCATACATTAACACAGAGACATGCATAATTAATCTTTTTTTGTAGTTAAATATTGAAAAATACTATTGCTGCAGTCTTATTGGCTCACTGACGTTTGATGAGATTAACCCCTTTAGGTATCGAAATTGGGTAAAGAACGACAAGACATTTTCCGATACTCAAGTCGTCACTTTAATTTATATAGCGCTTTTAACAATACAGATTGTAGCAAAGCACTGAACATTATCAAGTAGAAGAGCAGAGTAATGATAATGTATAATGATGAGATTAAACTATTTATTTATCAAATGCAGAGACGGTCTATGTAGTCAAAACGACGATAATCACTAGAAATTAGGTGTCCCCAACTAAGCAAGCCAAAGGCGACTGCGGCAAGGAACCAAAACCCCATCCATGAGAGAATGGGGGGGGGAAATCCTTGGGAGAACAAGGTTTAGTTGGCCCCAGTTCTCCTCTGGCCGGACGCCCAGCACCTAATTTCCAGTTCAATCTTAAGCACATGTCAGATTGTGCAAAAGGACTTACAGTGTGTGTGTGTGTGTGTGTGTGTGTTTGTGTGCATCTGGTTCCGGCGATCTGTTCAAGGCGCTTATCAAGGTGTTCCGTTCTCCAATGAAGATCATCTCTTTGTGCTGATACACCATCTGATCTGGATATGGACTGAGGAACAGAATAAGAGAGAGACAGAGTAATATTAGCATAGATGCCATTCTTTTTACGATGTAACAAGTACATTGTGTGTTAAGGGGAGTGTTCCCAGTTCTGGCTGATCTAATTAATGCAGCCTAACAATTTAACGGATTTGATTAATAAATGTGTATTAGTTTGGTAAGTGTAAGCCAGAGTAAAGAGATGTGTCTTTAATATAGATTTAAACTGACCTAGTGTGCCTGCCTCCCGAACAGTATTAGGTAAATTGTTCTAGAGTTTGGGTGCTAAATAGGAAAAAGATCGGCCACCCCGCAGTAGATTTTGATATTCTAGGTATTATCAAATGGCCAGAGTTTTGAGAACACAGCATACATGGAGGACTATAATGTGATAAGAGCTCGCTCAAGTACTGAGGAGCTAAGCCATTCAGGGCTTTATAAGTAATTAACCCTTAGGGCACTCACTGAAATAATTGGAAATTCATAATTTCAACACTGGAATGTTATCGGAGGCTATAACAAGACTTTTAAGCTTTTGTGAGTTTATAAAAATAATTACAATTTTATGTTGTAAATCTAGGTCAATGAAATTACCATATCTGGTTCCTCGCCAGTCTATGGTCATCTGTTTTCCCAAAAAGGGCATATATTTGCAATGTTAAAAACACACAAAAAATACAAATAAATACAGAAAATGTACATAAACTTTTTTTCCTCATTTAATTAATTAATTTATTTTTCCCTTTGTTTTATTATTCTTTTTTTAATGTGCCATAGTCTCTCGTTTTCCAAAAGCTGGATATATACTAAAATTTACAGTTCAGATCTACTGAAAATGAAGAATACTGACAAATATGTAAATATATAATAGCAAGCGAAAATAGAACACTAGTCTAGGTGGTACCACTTATCTTAACAGTAATAAGGCTCACAGTAAAAATAAACACTGATGTATGCCATTATAATATAAATTAGGTTAAAAGTAATATATGAATAAAATCTATTAAGTTAAACATTATATTTCACTATTTATGGTTTGATCATTTCAATAAATTTCCCACTGTATCACTGCATAATGTTATACAAACCTGTCAACATTACTTACTATTGTCTTACATTTTAATGCATTATTTGTACATACATAAAAAAATCCCGTACCGGGCATATGTCTAAATATAGACATACAGGCAGTTACCTGAATAGAGCGTATGATCAAATATGATTGCACCATTTTTCCTGTCACAGCATTCACTAATTTCTAGAAATGTTATGCAATCAACACTGATCTCAACATTTAACACAACTATTCAACCATATAATGCATGACTTTCGTTAACGTAGCATTGTTCGTTTCGATGCTATTTATATTTTTGTGAAAGTAGGTATGAGTGTAAACGCATACTTTTCAAACTCTGGAAGTACGCTGATGTTTGAAACGCCCCGGGCAACTCCTGATTGGTCAAATGCCACGCTGTTGCCGTCTGTGACAGAGATTGATTTCTGCTGATTGGCTGGAAGAAATCCATGTGCTTACATGAGCTCACAGAAAGACATGAGACAGCTATAATGACTGATCGATTAAGTTACCAAATATAGTTCTTTGCCCGATAAAGGGTTAACAAGATTTTAAAATCTATCGATGTTTGATAGGGAGCCAGTGCAGTGTTGACAGAACCGGGCAAATATGCTCATGCTTCCTGGTTCTTGTAAGGACTCTAGCTGCGGAATTTTGAACCAACTGTAGTCTATTTATCAAGCATGCAGAACAACCACCCAAAAAAGCATTACAATAATCTAACCTCAAGGTCAAAAACGCATAAATTGACAGTTCTACATTTGAGGTTGAGAGCATAGGTCACAATTTAGATATGTTCTTGAGATGGAAAAACGCAGTTTTACAGATGCTAGAAACATGGCTTTCAAATGAAAGATTGCTGTCAAACAGCAGGTTCCTAACTGATGAAGAAGAATTGACAGAGCAGCCATCAAGTGTTAGACAGTGTTCTAGATTATTACGTGTCGAGTTTTTAGGTCCGATAATTAACACATCTGCTTTGTCAGAATTTAACAGTAAGAAGTTACTTGTCATCCAATTTTTTTTATATCAGCCATGCATTATGCAGTTTGGTGTGTTTCACTTGGATGAGAAGAAATATATAGCTGAGTATCATCAGCATAACAGTGAAAGCTAACACGTTTCCTATGTTTCCTGATAATATCTCCCAAGGGTAACATGTAAAGCATAAAAAGTAACGACCCTAGTACTGAGCCATGAGTTACTCCATATTGCACTTGTGATCGATATGATACATCCTCATTCACTGCTACAAACTAATAGCGGTCAGATAAGTATGATTTGAACCATGCTAAGGCACTTCCACTAATGCCAATAGTTTTCTTGTCTATTCAAGAGAATGTTGTGGTCAATAGTGTTGAACGCAGCACTGAGATCCAATAGCACTAATAATGAGAGACAACCACGATCAGATGATAGCAGGTAATTTGCAACTCTAATTAGAGCAGTCTCAGTACTATGATCGAGGTGTAGAGTACCTGAAAACCATACTTGAGTAAAAGTACAGATACTTACTGTAAAGATTACTTTATTGCAAGTTACAAGTAATCAATTCCAATAAGACTTGAGTAAAAGTCTGAAAGTATCCTATTTTAAAATAACTGAATGTAGGCTACATTGTACTGAATGTAGGCTCAAAGATCACCAAGAAATGTGAAAAACAAGAAACTGTTTATTTATGAGGTTTTATTTACTAATACAGAAATGAAATTGAACACCTCAGTATGGCAGAACAAAATAGATCAAACAAGTCAGCCTCAGTCAAACTCAAATGTTCAAAAAAGGCACAAGTAAAACAATTTGTTTTACCTCTCTGTCTCAGAGGAGGGCAATATTTTTATTCAACTTCAACAAAAGCAGCCATGTCGCTAATTAATGTGAAATACCTGGTATTTGGGAAGCTGCTAATTCACATTCACATGGAGTAGCCTCATTTAGCTCATATACAGGTAAATAGCATCCAGTATCTAAGCTTAGCCCAAATGTGGTTGGATTGCATGTTTCTGTAAATGCAAAGGTCCCAAAATGTAGATTATTAGAGAGGTTCAGGCACATACTAACCCGAGGAAATGTTTGCATCTTAAGATGTTGGAACATCCTAAATTGGAAAATAATATAGGTTTAAAACTATTATGATCAGCTGGATGTGCCAGTCCAGATTGGATGGCACTCCAGCCCCCCATGTAATGTGTCTGTGTTTTTCCATTCCATGTATGATCTGTCACCTGTGTACTCTGTCTCCACCCACCTCATGTGCTGTCTTGGTAACCAATATGTTCTCCGCCCTCCTCCTGTGTCTCCATGACAACTGATATGTTCTCCTCCCCTCTGTCTCGTTAGTTCCGTGTATAAATACTCCGGTTCTCCAGCTATTCCCCGCTGATCGTTGCGTGTGTGTCTCACCACCTTTGTAAGTGTTTTTCCCCGTCTGTTCCAGTTGTATTGTTATTCTGATTCCCCGCTGCCGACTTCTGCCTGCCTCCTGACTACGATTCTGCCTGTCCTGTATTGCTCTGTTCACCATATATTTGACCATCGCCTATTGACTCTGTCCTGTGAACTCGTTAATAAATACTTTGCAAATGGATTCAACCATCTCACTCCTGATCCCTGACAAAAACCAAGTCTGCAGGCAGTAGTAGCATAAATTATTTTCCAAGAAAATCCTTAATTATGAAAATTACATTAAATGTTGCAATAAATGATCCATTCTCTGGAAATAGAGAAGATATAGTTTTTTTTATGTTTATTAATTAAAAAAAAAACTGAAGTTAATTCACATTTTTAATTCACACTGAGAGAAGTTTTTCTTTTCCAATATATTTAAAATGATTTTTACAAATTATGGGCATTTTTACTTTTATAAAGGGATTTTTTTCACTAAAAGTGTCCATTATCTTTTGAGTCAAGTTCTTATATTTAATCAGTGAAATAGAATAATAACACATTTGGGCTGTTACCAAGCAAATTAAATCAACACAAAAGCTGTATCTGAGGTGGCATTTAAATGCATTTCTTCTCTGTTTAATCCAAAATTAATTAATCAATCAATAAATTAATAAATTTTAACTGCAGTTATTAATGCAAAATATTGTTTTGGTATTTTAAATATAAAACGTTAAATACTTATATTTGAAATTATTTGAAACCTGAAAAAGTCGGAAAAATCTAAATGTGAAATTAAAACCGCCAATAGATGGCACCAAATCACTCTTAATAAGTGAGTCATTGTGATTGAACAGAGTCATTCAAACGGTTGATTCATTCAGAAATGAAACAGCATCGTTGCTCTGAGACGCAAAACAGTGGCTGTTTGGATTGATATTTGAAGAAAGCAAAAAAGCAGAGATGGGCTATTTTATGTCTAAAAGTCTCTTAATTAACTTTTTGTTCATTGCGCGTGGGTGCACTTGGCTAGACTTAATTTAATGTATGAGTGTGCTCTGTAGGAGTGTTTTGAATGGTTTTTGCTAAATTCACAATCTAGCCCTTTTTATTGCTTTTCTGTAAGTTAGTAGAATTTACCGCCAACTAAACAACTTCTAGCTTTGTTTTCCTCCAGCTATGCTCCATTTTTCGGGCTGCTCTCTTTAGGGTGTGAGTGTGTTCATTATACCACAAAGTAAAACTGTTTTCTTTTACCTTTCTTAAGTGGAAAGGAGCAACTGTATCTAAAGTGCTAGAAAAGAGAGAGTGTATGGTTTCTGTCGCATCATCAAGTGTTTCTGCACTATTAGACGTGTTAAGGAATTTAGATCAGGAAGATTACGTAGAAAGCAGTCTTTTGTGGTAATAGTGATGGTTCTACCATACTTATAACAAGGTTTAGAATGTACAGGTTTATATCTATGGAGACTACCGAAGTCTAGATAACGATCTGAGATATCATCACTTTGCTGCAGAATTACAACACCATCAACATCAATTCCATGTGACAGTACTAAATCTAGAGTGTGATTTCAACAATGAGTAGGTCCTGATACATTTTGTCTAAGGAAGGGTCTACAATTTTCAGCATAGGTGTATTTCCACTGTGAGAGACAGAATCTAAAAAGAAAAATCCAAAAATCGCAATGTATGATTTTTTAACAATTTATTTGGGAATTATTGTGTCAAAAAAAAAAAAAAAAAAAAAAAAAAAACCGC
>JAUMHG010000037.1:259917-274402 GCA_032359395.1 Enteromius anoplus
TGTTCTGGATCCAGGCTGGAGCTTGTTAATTCCTAGTTACCACGGGATGACAATCCCATGGTAGAAACAGAACAAATGCAATGCTTTCAATCGACTGAAAACAACTATTCCCAATCTGAAAAAAAGTATACCATTAATTATACAGCATTAGGATTTAATGTAACAACACATAAAGAAATTTAAAACAGCCATGATCTTACAGTGGACTCCATGTCTCTGTTCAAGCCCAGTGTCCAAAAGTCAGCACGGTTAAAGATTGTGTTCGCTGTTCGAACAACCAGCTCGTTTCCTGGTCTCTCAATGTCCAGTATGTAATTGAGCTATAAATAACAACAACAGGTTTTAACATCCATAAAAGCCACAGTAACACATAGTTAAATAAAACTGTTGTATTAATTATTTAAACTAACTAGTTCTTTTTGAGCTGGATAATTGCCCAAGGTCCATGATGCTCGACAAGCTGCAATATTTTCACACTTAGTGAATGCTTCACATTGAGGTCCACAGTTTCATGCATATATTAAGACAAAAATACATTTAAGCATACAGACTAAAGCACAAATTGTTTCAGAACAGCACACTGTAATGTTTATCTTCAGGAAATAGTGGATGACTGAGCCAATAAAAATGTTACAATCACAGTAAAAAAAAAGTTGTGAACCTGAAATCATCTTAATTTGCTTCATTTTCAACTGATTTTTAAGCCTTTTGGTTTATTATAAATGTCAGACATATATTTATGATAGAACATAGATTAATTAATTATTTGACTTTTAAGTAAATAATTAATTAATCTATGTTCTATCATGAATATGTGATATGTCATATACAAAACAATACAATACTTAGACACAACTACATAACTAATTAATTTGTTCTACAATGCACAAAAAAAACAAAAACGAAAATGACAGCTGCACAGTACGGTGCAGTCTTTTGGCTCAAACCCCTCTCTCCTGAGTACTATTGCCTATGACTGACACCTCTGTTTATCACTTGGGAATCTACAAACAAAACAAATCCGAAAGTCCATAGCATTTTTGCAGTGTACTTCAAGGGACATTGCCACATGATAGCAGTGTAAATGGGTATTCATTCACCAGGGAGGACGACAGCAATAACTAACCATAGCAATAGAAGCGTCCACACTGACCATTGACAAAGTCTGTGATGTGTGATGGGTTCTGATTGACTATTAGCTTCTTATTGTTCTCAAATCGCTCTGAAAGTGAGCCCAAACGGTATCGTTCTTCATGTGGTTGTAGTTTATGTGTAAACGTCGTCATTCACATTAACGATTAACTTTACAAACTAACACTGACACAAACTTTAGGCAACTCTCCACCATCTTGCAATTATATTATATTCATCGTTGGTTTTCTTCAACTTACATAACTTAACGTTACTAGCTCTTTCAGTAATAGGGTAACATTAACTTTGTGGGAATCACCATGAACAGTAACAGACATGAACTTGTCGAGCTAAATAACTTTACAGACTACAATGGCACAACTGTGTGGGCAAATTTCCAACATCTTACCATCATATTTACATCGATGCGCTTCCTTCAGATCCCCGACACAAGATGGCGGCGATGTTGACGTATCCTTAGAGGCCCCAAGGCACATCTAGTCAGTATAGATATCTATGGCAGGTGTCGACTGCAAGTGACGACACTAGCAGAGAGGAAGTTTGTGTGACTGAGAGTGCAGGTCTGCAGCCAGACCCTATTGGATTTAACAGCCAGATCAGATCTGTAGTTAAATCAAGTTTCTTCTAACTGAGAAAGCTGGCTAAGGTAAAATCTATTCTCCCCAGAAAGCACTTTGAAACAGTAATCCATGCCTTTGTGACCACTAGGTTAGATTATTGCAATGCACTATACAGTATGTAGGGGTTACCCAGATAGCACACATACATCTAGGAGACATCTATTTGACCTCTGCATTTACATCTGCAAGACGTATTATTTAGGTTGTTTGCTTATCTGCAATACGTCTATAGGACGTCTCCTTTTAGATGTCAAATAGACGTCTATAAGATGTCTTTAAGATGTTTATGTTTTAGAATGTATGTAAAACTGACTTCTGAAAGACGTCTGCCAGACGTTTGTAGACAGCAGTTGCTTTCCAGATCAAGAGATCATTAACAGACATCTTGCAGAGGTACTTGTGCTATCTGGGTAGCGTGTCCTCCATCTCACGTCTTCAGATGGAACAGAATGCAGCAGTCCGACTTTTAACCAGCTCGCGAAAATTTGAACACATTTCCCCCATATTAGTCTCACTCCACTGGTTGCCAATTCATTTTTGGATAGATTTTAAAATCCTTCTATTTACATTAAAGGCCTTAAATGGTCTTTCTACCCCCTATCTTGTTAACCTTCTCCAACCTTATACCCCTACTCGAGCTCTCAGGTCAGCTGATCAACTGCTCCTGACCGTGCCGAAAGCAAAGCGGAAACCCAGAGGGGAACGTGCCTTTGCTGTTGCAGCCCCGAAAATGTGGAATGAGTTACCTTTGTACATCAGGCAGGCTGATTTTAAATCTTTTTTTAAAAAAGCCATGTTTTTTTCCTTGGCCTTCAACACGATTGATTTTTATCTAACGTTGATGTGACTATGAATTTGTATGGTGTTTGTTTATTCCAATATGTTTTTAGTTTATGCTTTATGTCTTATAGCTTGTACAGCACTTTGGTCCTTTGTGTTAACTAAAAGTGCTAAACAAATAAAGTTGGATTGGACTGGAAATTGCTACTCTTAATTTGGTTTGGAAGTTTTCTGTATTTCAAATTAAAGATTGCTATCAAACAGCACACCTAGGTGTGGGGGGTTTTAGGTCCGATAATTAACAGTACTGTTACTTAAGAATTTAACAGTAAGAAGATACTTGTCATCCAGTTTTTATATCAGCTATGCATTATCATCATAAGTTGAGTATCAACAGCTAACACCATGTCTTCTGATAATATCTCCCAAGGATAACATATAAAGCGAAAAAAAAAACCCCGGCCCTTTTGCAATTGTGACACCATAGTTAAAACTCTGATAATGCACTGCAGTATGAGTAATAATTGTCACTACTGTTGGGGATCATATGATAAGTTTTCATATCTAAAAGCCCTTTATATTCAAAACTGAAGCATTAATTTTAAATTTATTTCCGTTTTGCAGTTTAGTATCAGCTGTATGTCAGTCAATAAACAAAAGAAAGACTACTACATGATGTCTCTTCTAAGCAAAAAATATAAGCTCATCTGCTACTACTATCTTTCGGGTCAGCAATGCACAAATATTTACTGTGAAACAATATTGCACTTGCTTGGAAGTAAATGAATCTAAGTTTAATAAAAAAAGGATCAAGGGCCGAACTAAAGTAAACACTGATCCAAAATGATGGTGGCATTGCGTGTGTGTTTTTTTGTCTGTTTGTTTTTTTATAAAAATACAAAAACAAGAAAACAAATGACCTGATATCTAAACCTCTGTTAATTCTCATTTAGAGTTTCTGTAGACATACAATAAGCTCAATCTGGTTAACAATGATTAAATCTGGTGATGCTGTTTGTGGAGTTGTTTAAACAAACATTTATTTATTTATTTATTTATTTATTTGTTTGTTTGTTTATGTGGCTAAAGTCAGTTGTAGTTCTTTTTTTTTATTATTTTTTATTTATTTTTTTCAGTGATGTTGATTGTTAAATAGAAATAATATCTACTCATAGGTACATACTGTAGCTCCTTTTGTAGTGTTTTATTTATTTATTCTGTTCGTTTTTATTGATAAATGCTCAAGCCACTGGGCTCTTGCACTTCCTAACAATTCATCATTTGCCACTAGTGCTGTTACAATTGCGACGCGCACAGAGCTCGCGCTCTCGCTCTCTCTGCTGACAAGGCACGGAAGGCAGGACACGGAGGCAAGAAACTCGAATTAAACTAAACTTTAATTAAACACGAAAACAAAGAAATGCGGAGAGCTGTGCAGAGCTCACGCGGAGGACAACACGTAACGTTAACGGGACATGACTTACACGGAAAGAAACACGGTTTTTATACACAAGCACTAATGACAATAAATGACAACACCTGGGGAGACGATTAACACACAAAGGAGCAGGGCGGGGTTACAGATGACAGGAGCACACGAGGGAGACTGAATAAAAACAAAAACACAGATCACACGGACATGGAATGCCTTGGGGGGCGTGACAAGTGCCCTCTACCGATTAATGCAGATCACTGAATTATGGTATTTTTCTCCAACTATACTGTTGTTATTATTATCCCTTATTGCAAGGTGTTTTTGTTGTTGTTGTTTTGTTTGGAATTGTCAGATGGAATTTCTTAAAATTCCATCTCACAAATCTAGCAATACAACCCTTTTCCCCCTTAAAATAAAGTTTGCTTTTTTTGTTTACTAAATCACAATTAACATTTCACAAATCTGACTTCTAAAAAACATAATCTCAATGGTGAGATATAAGTCAGAATTGTTTGATAAAAAGTTTTCTTTTACTATCTTAAGATGTATTTTTTTTATGTTTATTTATTTCTTAGTTTATTTATTTATTATGTGGGGAAAATGGGCTACAGTCAATATCAGTTAACAGGACCACCTTCATTCATATGTCAGAATGAGGTATACAATCCTGTTAATTTGTCTTAAAAGGAAGAAAAATGTAAGAAAATCTCTTTTAGAAAATATTGAAAGATGAGAAGATACATTTTTGAAATCTTACTTGTTCCAGTATGGGTTTTGTATTGCCAATGTATGTGGAAGGTTTCCAAAACAATATTTTACATCAGTGAAGAGTATAAGTATGCAGTACTTATGTTGTTTTCAGACAACAGGCATTGTATAAAGGCTTTCAGCCAGAGAACACACTGCTTTAGTGTCACACGGATGGGACGGCTGCAGCTGCTGTCACACACTCATTGAGATGCCAGTAGTAGTCTCGAGTCCTTGGATAGTGTTTTGTGACCAGAGTCAACAAGACACAGTAACTTGCTTACAAGACAAGTTCATTCTCACAATTTACAAAAAATCTCATCTACATTAGCCAGCTACTTTACCTTGGTGACTTAGTGACAAAATTTGTACCAATGGCTGACATAAATCTAAATCTTTACATTTGTAAAACATAAATTTAATACATGGGTAAAAATGGGTAAATCTTCTGCTAAACCTACTTTGAGTTTTATAAAAAAAAAAAAAAAAAAAAAAAACAAACCCAGTAATGCATATATGCATAAAATGCAATAATTTGGTAAATACACTATAAAATACACAAGAAATACAGAAGGTCATTGCGGTTTGGTTTAAATAGGGAAAACAGATTTAGCAAAAATAATCAAGATTCAAGTACCATTTTTCTTCAGAAAATGGTGGTAATTAGCTAAAAATGGACAGTTCCTGAAGCTGTGTAGTTTTATACTTGCAGTACAATTACAGCATAATTTTTTTCAGCATTCCCTGAACCCTGAACCATGGTCTGAGTTGAACTGGAACCACCTGCCTGGCACTATTGTTGCAATTCTGTTTAACACTAGATCTTTAATATGAGAAAGTGAAAGTTAAAACTGACCTGCAAACAGTTTTACAATTCAATTACAATTTAGAGAGAGAGAGAGAGAGAGAGAGAGAGAGAGAGAGAGAGAGAGAGAGAGAGAGTGAGAGTGGGAGAGAATTAATTGATAAAATAAAACAAAACAAAGTCACTGGTAGAGATTAACTGATGCCATTATAGTTAGCATCTATCAGCAATAACTGGACATAAGCAGCTAGAATATGACTATATATATATATATATATTTATAAAATCTATATTATTAATTTTTTTGTTTTTTTTGTAACACTTTCTGTGAAGTCTGTGTTTATAATAAATTGTAAGGATATTCTTAAGGCATTATAATAATGATTATAAAAACCTTAAAATGTGTTATAACATCTCATGAATAATCATTAAAAACAGTCATAATAGATGATAATATTTATACATTTATGATTATAACTTTAAAGAGTATAATTATTAATAACACATAATTAACACCATATTAAATCTACTTAATTTATACTGGACCATATCATATCTTGACATTGTTTGTTTAAGATCTGCGCAGTCCCTTACAACATATTGTTGTTAGGTGCTGAGTGTTATTTGAATCTTTCCTGTGAGGCAAATAGTGAGGCTAATTTGATCTGGCTAATACTTTCTACTCAAGAAATGCAGTGTTTATTATATAGGGTATGTATAGACTAGATCTGATTAGATCTGATTTCTGCACCTTGTTATCTCAATTCCTTAGCACGTCTAATAGTACAGAAAAACTTGATGCAACAGAAACCATACACATTCCCTTTTCAAGCACTTTAGAAACAGTTGCTCCTTTGCGCTAAAGAAAGGTAAAAGAAAATAGTTTGACCCTAAAGAAAGCAGCCTGGAAAATGGAGCAAAGCTGGAGGAAAACAAAGCTTGAAGTGTTTTGTTTAGCCTAGCAGGAAAATATGCTAACTTACAGAAAAGCATTAAAAAGGGCTAGATGTGATTACTTTTCGTCTCTATTAGAAGAACACAAACATAACCCTCGGTATCTATTCAATATAGTGACTAAATTAACAAAAAATAAAGCATCAATAGGTGACCTTCCGCAAGACCACAGCAGTAATGACTTTATGCAATATTTTACAGAATGGCTTAGCTCCTCAGTACTTGAGCGAGCTCTTATCATATTATAGTCCTCCACGTCTGCTGCGTTCTCAAAACTCTGGCCATTTGATGATACCTAGAATATAAAAATGTACTGCAGGTGGCAGATCTTTTTCCTATTCAGCACCCATACCCTGGAACAATTTATCAAATACTATTCGGGAGGCGGGCACACTCTGTCAGTTTAAATCTAGATTAAAGACAAATATCTTTACTCTGGCTTACACATAACACACTGATACACATTTAGTCTAAATATGATATTCTAAATGATAAGCAAAATAAAATACAGCTGGAGATTAACCGGTGTCTTAAAATTCAAGTCTTAAATTTTATCTTAATAAAAATAAAAAAATAAAAAAAACCTCAAATCAACAATAATAAAAACCAATAATAATAAACCAAAACAAAATGCCCTCATATCAATGTATGTTACTGTACATCTATGATGAATCTGCTTCTAATCCAAAGATTAGTAATGTATCTCTAGCCTTTATGCTAGCACAGCATTTTGCTGCATTCCATACCACTCTCAGAAAAAAAGACACACATCTCTTTCACTGGGGTAGTACCGTTTCAAATTAATGTGTACTGTTAAAGTACAAATACTTTTTAAGTTTTATGTATTTATAAATATCTCCTGCAATTTAATGTACTAAACTGGCATAAACTGGCACACTTGAAATCTGCAATATTGGAACAGCTGTGAAAAAGGTGTCCGGAAGTCCAACTTACAATATGCAGAAGTATATGTGATAGTGTTAATGTAGAACATTTGCAAGTATAGCCTACTTCAGGTACACTTCTTAAATATCTTGCATTTAAAGACCAGCATTATTTAAAGATCATACAATCTTCATCAATAGTCACATTAAAATACATTTTAAGCTGAACAAGGATTTTATTTCTGTTTATAGATTTTAACTGTACTTAGTATGAATTTAATGTATTTAAAATACAGTATAGTACTTTTTTGTATTAGGCTATTTACCATTAATGGGCAAATAAACACAAAGTTGTACAGTTTATGTAGCTTTTACTTTAGCATTATACCTTTTTTTCTAAGAGTGGACTTTATCTTCAAGTATTCCTGGAAGGAATTGTTGGAAATGACAGGAAAAGTCTCTTGTTCTGAAATGATTGTTTGGAGACAGTCTCCACTGTAGGTTAGAGATCAGAGAATGCTGTCAGGGTTCTGTTTGGGACACTCTTCATACAAAGCGTGTTGTGACTTCTCAGCCGTAGTGCTGTAAGGCAAACAAGGGCAAAAATCAACCACATTTCATGTGTATCAGGTTTAACTGTGCTATGTTTGGTCTGCTGTGAATAAAATATGTTCTTAATAAAACCGTGTGGCTTTCTTTAGGCAGTTAAAGAGCTTAGTTGTTTTTAGTGGTTTGTGTTTTAACCAGCTTTCCTTATTAAAAAAGGAAAGGGGCAAAAACTCCCAACCCAGGCAGAAAAAAAGCTTTTTTACAATGTCTCTTGTGAGACTGTTGGCTGTTGGTTGTTGTGTCCAATAAAGCACGCAAAACAGAAATAAATTAATCTCCCAATACCTGTTCAAAACTTAGTAAAACTTTTTAGACTGTAGGAATTCACATTCATGAAATCTCCAAGGGTAAATAAAAACAAGGCCCATGGAAACGGTTGATGTTTTCAGCATTTCTGTGTGGATTTGGGGGAAGAATATGCATAATGGATTAGGGAGAAAACCATTAGTCAAACTTATCAACAGTTTCCATCCAAGTTATTTATTTATTTGTTTGTTTGAAAAAGGTTATGTTTTGTTTAATTTTAATATTAATATTTCAAAACAATAAATGTCAAAAAGTAGTTTTTGGAACACATTAAGTCGAAAAAGAGATTTAACGCATTATAAATAAAAGTGGTGTCATTTGCCCTTTATATGCTCACCATAAACGTGACCCTGGACAAAATTTTTCCAAAATTAAGAATTATACATGTTCAGAAAGCTGTATAAATAAGCTTCCCATTGATGTATAATTTGGATGGATACAACTTTATGAAAATCTGGAATCTGAGGATACAGAAAAATGTTAATGCTGAGAAAATCACCTTGTCCAAATGAGGATCTTATAAATGCATATTACTAATCAAAAATTAAGTTTTAATATATTTTCAGTAAGAAATCTACTAAGTACCTTTACGGAACATGATATTTACTTACTATCCTAAGGATTTTTGGCAAAAAAGAAAAATCAATAATTTTGACCCATACAATGTATTTTTGGCTATTGCTACAAATATACCCCAGCGACTTAATACTGGTTTTGTGGTCCAGGGTCACATTTATTTATTGGTCTTCAAGCTTTTGAATGGTTATAGTGTAAAATGTTGATTCATTCATGAAAGGATACTAAAAAATTAAAAATAAAATAATAATAATACATGTTTCCTGAGAAGAATCTTAGAATGAATGGTGAGCAAAAGAGGCTTTTTAAAAAAGATAAAAAATCTAAAAACGTTTGAAGTAGTTTACATAATATAGTATATATTTGTAACAACTGGAAAATTTGTATTAACAAGCACCCACCACCCTTAGTGCACTTTTTTTGGTTTGGGCCCCTGCCCCTTAAAATGTCTGTGCATTGTCCTGTGCAATCGAGTACATTATCATTCAGTTAAACATGTCTGTTTGTTAATATTCTCTTCATATATCTACAAAAATTAGATCATCATCATCTCTCAGTAGTGCCATGCTTTCAGCATATATCAATACAGTAAAAAACCCAACCCAAAACAATAGGATAAACCGATGTTCGTGTTGCAGCATTTGATAATTTCATGCTGTTACTGTACGAATAGCATTCCTAGAACAGAGTACAAATACACCAGTTATTGCTCAAACACACCAGAGCCTTAACAATCACTGTTAAACACATTTCATAAAAACGATTAATCAACAAAAGCAAAAAGATAAAGCAAAGCATGAGTAAGCAAACTAAAAGTATGTGCTGAACTGATACATCAGCTCAAGGCACTCAGGCTGTAAGCATATTGACAACAAAACATTCTTAAAGAAACATCGGTAAGATCACTGAAAACAAATGAAGTGCTTAATTATTTTATGAATGAATGAACGAACGAATGAATGAATAAATACTTTTCCTGTAATATTTTCAAGTCCATCACAGTGCAAAATCCGGTGAGAGTGGGGTACTGTTAAGTGCAGACTACAAATAATCCATCATTTTACAATTTGTGATTGGCTTTGTGAAGTCTTGTTCAGAAAACACAAGAATGATGTTCTGATGCACTGTCCAAAAGCTGCAAAGAGAGTTCTTTAGCTGGCCCCTTCAAAAAAATATATGAATAACAAAATAAGCAGAGAACTTTGTCCACTTAATAAATAAATAAATGAAGTAGCAAAAAATGAATACTAAAAGTAACCTGGCTTAAAACTGTCGCTTTGAGGTTTGCAAAACAACCAACATGAATGATTTCATCAAGACAAAACAAAATATTCTTAATTTTGCACAGAAATATTCAGGTATTCATAGAAACCCCAGGTTTACTCTTACAGTACCTTTAAATTGTTTTGTCAAGATTTTTTTTTCCAGGAATGTCAAACTGAGAAAAAGAAAGACAAAAACTAAAAATATGGATCTGGGATTGGCTATGACCCCCACTTTGTAGTTCAGTTGAGCTGACGGCAGGGCTCAAAAGTCCATTTAGTGGCTCCACCGAAAACATCGATATTACTTTCCGACCATGACAACACATTTCCAGCTTGTGCTTTATTGTTGCAGGTTGCAAGGTTGTAGATTTCCCCAGCTGTTAATTTTCTATCCCATATATTAAAATTCGCCAGTTCACCTACAAAGGCTTGGGTTGCATCAAAACCTCCACCGAGTGTGTCCTGCAAGAACAAAAAAAAAAAACATCCATACTCAATATCAGGTTACTGGAAAGTTGGCAAATCAGTTAAGCCAGTTAAATTTACTTTTGCCTGTGACTAAGGTGTGACATCTGACATCTTCAAGATAAAGACTACACCAACCTAATTGGTATACTTCTGAGGCTTACCTGCTCCTGGCCTAAAACCAGTACACCGCTGGGTTTTAATGGATGGTAGGGTGCCAGATTCTCTCCAGTTCCACGCAGAACACCATCCTGAAATGCTTCCCATACTCCATCACGAGTCGTCCATGTGATGCAAATGTGATGCCATTTACCATTGTTGATGGTGAAAGGTAATTTTGCAACCTATAAAGGTATACTGTGGATTATTTTTTTTCTGTTTAAAAGTGCCATTTTATAAATGGGCAGACCTCATCATTTACTATTAAGCAAACTCAGAGTTACACATTGGGAAATATCTGCTGCCACTTAAAATCATTTTATGCCTAAATTGCATTCTTATTTTTGACACTTTACCTTGTCATTTATAAGAAGCTCCATTGGATTGTTCCCCCATTCTATGAGAACAAGCTCATTAGCTTGTCCAGGAACAGCATAGGAGAAGGGGGTTCCCACTCCGGGTGATGCATTGGACTTTATCCACAAGCAGAAAGAGAAGGCATACATTTCTGGTAGACTTTTCTTCACTTTGGCATACATGTAATTTGTTCTTAAGGGAAATGTTATCTGAAACTTGTCAAGTGGCCTGCTACCTTTTGAACCTGCAGAGTAAAAAGTATGTACTGTTAGAGTTTATAACACTCTGTATCTCTCGAAAGTCTAAATGTATATTCTCAACATTTATTTGTGAAGGACTTCTAATAAACCCAAATGCTACAATTGCTTGTATCTACTGCTCTGATGCTTAAGTGACTGTAATTATTATACTTGGACTATTAATTGCACTACTATGAATTACTTTTATGCCACACCCCCTATTCCATAAATTACAATTTTTTTCTCTGAGAGCAAACCACCTACATAAAGTTACACGTTTTAATCCAGGAAGAAATTGTCCAATATTTGTGTTTTATACTTATTTTGTATGAGCATACAACTGGTGAAACTGGTGATTGTAGTAAAGAAGAAGAGAAATAACACTGCTTGAATCTACCGCATGCTTCGTTGGTTAAACGGGCTGGACACTTTACGCAGCTATAAAGGAAAACATACTTGCTTTGAGATGGACGTGGGCTCTATACTATTGTATCATAGGTTACATCGCATTTGTGTTTTATGGGCCCAATATGCTAAGTAATGCAGCTCCCCCTCCCAAACCATCCTCTGCGACATTACACCGCGTGAACATTGGTGTTTTATTGAAACTACCTTCCAGCCATGCTTCTCAAATGAATCATTACTAGTCGTTCATAGTTATTATTTACATCACATTTAAGTAAAAATTCTCATTAAATTAGATCTCTAACCTTTCTCTAGGTCGTTAATTCTTTGATGTAAGGAGGTGAGCGTTGACTCCACTCTATTGCGCTGATCGGTGTCATTCTTCTGCCCGGGCTTGCTCTCCTCCAGATTATTGACTCTGGATAGCACCTGTTTCTCCATATCATCGATCTTATTTTGAAGCAGATCTTTAAGGCTGCTCGCCTGGACAGAGCCATTGTTCCTGCTGTACTGCTAAGGGAAAACAGGAGAGGGGGATTCAAACGAATACTTTAATCGCACGCATGGTAAATTTATAAGAGACTTATAAGCCAATTTCAGGATTAGCACCAGTGAACCAGTAACACATTGACTAAATCTTTCAAAGACCTCCAAAAAAGTAGTTCGACCCCATTAAGATGCATATAAAACGGATGTGTAATTTTAAGCAAATTTGTGATGTTTTATGGGTTTGCGTCTAAAGCATATGCTACTACTTATAGTAATAGACTAGATGGAGTGACACGTCCTAAACCGAAATGTCAAAAAATTATTAGCTCATAAATACCTCCAGGTTTTCCAGTCTTTGTTTAAGCGTGGCTAAAGTCTGCCCGAGTTGGGCTAAAGTATCTGTCGGTCCGCGGGAAACGTCTCCCATTGTGTTTTTGCCCGGTTCTTTTCTCCGACCTCCAACCACGGGTTCCAGAACACCCTGACTCTCACAGCGGCTCAACTTTGAAGTTAATTCCCTGATCGTCTCCTTCTGGTTCATGATAGTTTCCTTCTGTTGTAAGACTGTCTCCCTTAACTGCATTACTGTGGTCTTCAGATCCTCCGCTGGCCCGGTGTTCTGCATAGTGGCTGCGCACAGGTCCATATCCTTGGGCACAGACGTGCAAATAAACTGTGTCTGTCCGAAATCTTGCGAAGATCCCTTCAGATATGTTAGAGAGAGCAGAAAAAGTGTCCATGACATGCTCTCCATTGTGGGTCGCCTTCTTTGCCAATGTTTGATGTGTGAGTAACGTGTTGTTTCACCACCAAAGAGCTGTCCGCTGATCTATGCAGCGCACGGGTTTATATAGAGCAGCAGAGGCACAGCGTAGATCCGCTGCAGCTCGTCCGTGCTGTCTAATCAAGTCAAGTATATTTTTTAAGGTGGAACTGAGAGATAATTCAGACGTTTTGTCTTTACAATGGTAATTACAATGTAAAACACAACTAACTATTCGTATTTTGAAAGTAGTTTTGGTTTTAGGTTAATGAATGAAAGGAATTTATGTATTCATTCATATCATTTGTGCCCAGTAGTCTACTAATGAAGATTAATTCTATATTAGATGTTCTGAAGTGAATTTTCCCTATACTTATTCATTTATTAATTATCCATGCCATGCCTGGATGTGCAAGTTTAGAGTTACTTGTGTTTCATTTGTTTTTTTTAATTCTATTAAATAGCTGTATAAGTCAAATATTTTATAAAACAGTATTTTACAACCTTAATATTACACAGCTTACAGATATTGCGGTAGCACATAGTTCATCTGGTTCCACCTTAAGACTGGACCTTGTTAGTTTCCACTGGGTTTTTGGTCCTGTGGCTGAGTGGTGGCCCTGCGGAGTAAGGGTTGGGTTTTAGCTACTACCCACAGATCTGATTTCTATCCCATTCAGCATGATAGCACGAAATGCTTCCATAACCAGGGACTAATACTTGCATCTTCCAGTCATGACAAAAATCCGCTTTCCTAACCCTTGTCGTGTTCATATTTTTGTTACTGTGTGTTTGTTTTGTTAGCCAGTGTTCGTGGGTCTGGTGGACCAGCTGCAAGTTTTAATTCAACACAATTTAAACAGCATATGGTTGATATTTGCCCTTTACCTTTGTTAGATTAGCCTTATGAATTCTACAACCTTGTGCGGGAATGGCAGGGGCAGAAACATGAAACTCACACTTACACTCTGACTCTTACAGACTCTCTCTCACTAACAAACAAACACAGACACACACACACTTACACACATATAACTAGCAGACCCAGACAGTAGGAGGACAGAGTAAAGGTACAGGAATTCAAAAAATTTGCCTTGGGTCCAGTGGACCCGAACACCCTGCAGGTGATTTAAGTGTGCATGTAAATATACAAATATACAAATATGCTCTTCACAGAAAATGAGCCATGACCAATGAGTGAGTTTGAAAAAATAATTAAAAGTATAATTTTTCTTTTGACAAAAAGTGTAGACAGCCCCACAGACCCAAACACCATAGAAGGGTTAATGTGTCCAATAGAGCACTTTCAGACTTTTAGTTTAGGCTACTCAAGTGTTTACAGTTTTTTAAAATCGCTATGACAGTTTTTTCAATACATATAACAAGTTTCCTAAGCACTTACAGTTTTTGCCTATTGCTTACACACTTTTTGCAAAATTTGGCCCATTATGTCAAAACTCTACACACAAAATAAT
>JAUMHG010000037.1:284998-304646 GCA_032359395.1 Enteromius anoplus
CAGACGCAGAAAGAAACAGGCTTCTGCTATTGTTACCCCACCACTGAGTCCTGACAGTGAGGAACAACCAGTTCCACGACCAGGAAGGTTAGAAGGTTATGTAGAAAGAACCTCAAACAGTACTATATAGGCAGGCTATGTTGAAAGTACCTTAAACAGAACAATGTCTCATGAAAAAGTACTTGTTAGATTATAATGTTAGATTAAAATGCAAAATTACATGGTGGCATGGTGACAATTAATTTCAAATGCTTTAAGTGACACCTGCAATGTTAAAAAATAATTTAAAAATGTCTTCATGTAATTTCAGATAGAGAATACAAGGAAGAAGGACTAGAAGAAGACGGTACCAGAAAATATACATTGAGAATCACAAACTCAAGGAACAGCTTAAAGCTCAAACAAAAACATCAGACAAATACCGCAAGCGCTATGAACGGCTACTGTGCAGCGTCGACTCTCCTAGGAAAAGAACAGAAAGGATGCTCGTATTTCTCCTTTATGTCATGAAATATTCAACAGGTCTTGATTAAATGCAGTAAAAGATTAGCTAACATATAATAATTGATATAGTTTAGGATTGTTTTATGTTAAATACATCACCCTACTTTGTCATGTCCAGTCAACTATGTTACTTTTGTCAACTATGATACTGGGCTGTCAATTAAGTTACCATTATGTTTTTTAAAAAAATATATGTGTTCCAATGGTTCCCTAATCTCCAAGTAAATATTTAGAAACTGAGTAGCTGTCAAATATATACCTCAGCATAATTTCATCAAGAAAATTATCATGAATCAAGCAGTTTGGAAACAAAATATACAGACCGGTTACTTCAGTACTTGAAATTTGGGGTTTCAATTGAACAAAATGTGTATTTTCTTAATTAATTGGGTATTTTAATTGAAAAGGTAGATAAATAGACACATATTGTTCCAAGAGTAATTATTTTTTTAAATGTCTGACATTTACTTAAAGTTAAAACTTAAAGGTTTTGTCCGTAACATAGTTGACCAAATAATGAGTAAACTTCTTGTTTTTAAAACTAAATATCTGAAATCAATTATGCCTGAGCTTGGCAATGACTAAAAACAAAATATTTCAGTGATGATTTATCAGGGAAGATAATAATATTTTGTAAATAAACTCAAAATCTCCCACAATCATATATTGACCCCCCTAACATATTCGGCATTTACTCCATGGACTGGACAACACACAAGGCTAAGTGACAAGCTTCCAGAAACTGAAGTTTTTAAAGGTCTCTCTCAAAGTGAAAGGCAGAGTTCTGTATACCGTGAAAGCCAGGAGGTTGATGAAGACTATATTGTACAAATACTGGACTCTAAATCAGTAAGTATTTATATGTGTAGTGTAAGCCATGCTGTATGTCATTTGTGTAAGCACTCAATGTACCGCTGTTTTTTTTTTACCTATTAACAACACTAATACATTGTAATTTTTTCATAGCACAAAAAAGAAGACCTGGTAAAGACATGCAACTCCCTTAGGAGTGTCAGCAGCTGGCTCACAAACAGACCTTACAAACAGGCTGGAGGAACTTCTACTTTATAAGGAGGTTTATCCCAAAATGTTTGTGAAGCTGAAAAAAGCTGGGAGGTAAGATATTGTTTTTCAATATCATTAATATAATTATTTCGCATGGGGTAATTTTGTTTCTTTACTTGTTTATGTACCATCATCTATGCAGAAAACATTTATGCAAGTTGTCACTTTTTTTATCTTTACACAGGTGGAGTATTGTACCAAGGGCTGTCCCATGGTGTTGTATACTATGTATCACCATTATGGTGGCAGGAATCTGCATGAGACCACGGGGATGCTCTGCTGACTTTTAAATATCTCCCTACTGTGTACATCTCTGACGTTGCTGGACGTGTTGCCAGGCATGTTCATAATCGTACGCAACAGATATTTTTCCAGCCAAATGACGGAAGGGTATGTGCACCAACGAACACAAACATATCACTGGCAGCTGCAGGACAGTAAACAGTAAACCTTGAGTGGATGGAAAAAATCAGGGGGAAAAAAAGACATGCAGAAGAACCCAAAGAAAGGGAACCAAATCGCGATCGCCGTCCCCGAGTAACGTCAGATGGCAAAGAGATGCATTTTTCCTTCCTTTCCAAGTATCAACAAGGACGTATTTGCGACGTTCGATTGATCAGTCTGATTGATCAGATCACCTGTTAGTCAAGCTCCCTGCTGCGCAGTGTAAGTTACTTCAGTCGCTCTCGCGCTACTGTGGTATCGTGACAAGAACATCGCCGGATCAGATGATCTGGGTATGTATTATTACTTGTGTCTATATAACCTAATAATGTCGATTGATTAGATGATTGATTTTTGAGTGATTTTGAGGATGTTTAAGCTGCATTATCATTCACTTACTTGTATTTGAAAGCTATTAGGGATTCTCATTTCGGTTAATTTTCCCAACCGACAACCACAAATCATTATCCGTTTATTAACCATTAACTAATAAGATGGTAAGTTAACACTTTTCAATAAGGTTCATTCAGCGCTGCCGCTCCAATCACGCACTGTGCGTAGGCTACAGAGTGCTGAGGGGACACCAAAAATTGTCTAATGAAAAATTTATAATTTTATTTTAATTATTATAATAAATATATAGCTCACTGAATTTAATGAACTGGAGAGAGCTGGATTTCAACATGAGGTGTATATAATTGTAGGAATGCCATTTACACAGATTCTTCAAGTCAAATGTTTAATTATTTTGCTAGTAATTGTATAATGTAGCCTGTTGTTTGTAAGGAATTATTTTATTGTCAAATAATGAGCTTTGCAAGTGACATGACACTACCTCAGATGACAGAGGAGGCAAGGAGTGGATTTATGGTGGAATATTGTGAGAAAGACTCAGAGGTACCCAGCGCTCTGCAAGCTTGCACTGTCTGCACTATGTCCATTTCATGTTCCACAGGTGGAATCAGCATTCAATGTAATGTCCAACATCCTGCAAGCCAAAGCTGCTAACCTTAGTGTTGAGACATACGAGTCCTATCAAGTGGTCAAATACAACCTGAAGGCCATTCAGCACTACTCCCAGAAGAAAAAGGAGAGTCCTGTTAATGTACAGCTGTGCAGAAATGTAAAACTATCGAGCCAAAGGTACAGAGCTTTGCTCAGAGAACTGAACAAAAGGCCTTATAACTCTGAGAAGCCTACGGCCGGCAAGAAAATAGCAAAAGAGGCCATCATGGCAGCAGCTGAGAGTGGCAGGCACAAATTCCAATAGAAACGCGTAGAGGCGCTAAAAAAGCTTACTACAAAGGCTAAAGAGTCATACAAAAATTGCGGCCTTCTTTTGACATGAACATTTGTATGTTGCACATTTAGCAGTTAAAGTTGGGTTAAAAATGTAAAAATGATAAGCCTGACAGTTATTTTAGATCTGGCTTGTCTGATGAATTCTACAGCAGCAGAACAAATAAACAGGAGAGCTTTCCTTAAGTCGGTATTCACTGTGTCAAATGAAGGACATCCACTATATGTTCTCCCTATGTTTGTTTTTTCACCTGCACAATGAAAGACTCAACAGCTTGTTCATGAAGGAAATGGAAAAACAGAGCACATCAGAGGCCATACGAATTGGAGTAGATGGCAGACTGATATGTGGCCAGATAACAGGTAAGAAGATAAAGAATTACATGAAATGTATGAATTTTGCTACTTTATTTATTAATATTATGTTACTATTTCCCAATTTATTACAGAAACACACACAAGAAAAACTGACAACAGTTAAAAACAGTCCAAAAGTCCACAGGCTCCAGCTAAGACTGACAGTCCTATTGTGAATGGCAACCATTTATCAGTGGCAATGTTTCTGATTGATGAGAAAAATGTATTAATTGGGCTGGTTAGCACTATTGACACATGTCAGCAGTTATATGATTTAATATTAATATAAATATAAAATTAACCCTTTTCTGCATCATTAGGACAAAATCAGACAGCTGTATGCTGTTGAGAAGAGAGAGCATGATGTTATTGCTGGATTCTCTCATTACGTCTCGTTGGAGCTATGTGACGGTAGCAGCCAATTGATGCCATGGCTTTATGATAATGTAAGTACCAATCATAGTTAGCTTGTAATTTTAATATTTACAAGAATTCTGATTAAATTTACTTGGTTACCCAATTGTCAGATTAAGATAACTGTCACCAAATGGAGATATTGAAATACACAACATATATTTGAGTACACTTTCTTACTATGCATCTTCATATTTTGCTTTAAAGACAGTAAATTGTCAGACTGCACAAATCGCCTCAAAAATCCAGAATCTAAGTAACTGCTTCACAATCTATAGATTTCACTAGTTTTAATCATTTTCATTAACATATAAACAAGCATTATGAGCAGATGAAAGAAGTGCAATTTACATGTAATTGTCATGTTATGTTCTGTTTCAAGTCTGTCTGGTCCTGTTCCCCCCCCCCCAAAGACTCACAACAATAGAGCTACCGGACGTGAGAGATCTGCCGTGGAGGTCGGCAGTTTTCCTATGCCTTATGACTGTACGTTCTCGGAACTGCATATTGCCGCGAGCGTCGGAGACACCGCCTGTGAACACGCCTCCGTCCCTGAATGCGCACATCTTCACGGACCTTGGTCCACCAACACTACTCATCGAGTTGCGATACACAGCCCCGGTTTCGCTGTTCCCTGCACCGGAATTCACCAGGTTACTGACAGTGCTGGAATGCACAATGTCAGAATCTGGGCTTGAATTCACGAAGCCCCAGCCCGAGCCTGCCACGCTGCCGCTGCCAGAGCCCATGGTGGTGGACGATCTGCCGTCGTGGCCCGACCCACCTGAGCCAATGGTGGAGGACCTGCCGCCTTGGCCCGACTCACCTGAGCCAATGGTGGTGGAGGACCTGCCGTTGTTGCCCGACCCACCTGAGCCAATGGTGGTGGACGATCTGCCGTCGTGGCCCAACCCACCTCAGCCAATGGTGGAGGACCTGCCGCCTTGGTCCGCCCCATCTGAGCCAATGGTGGAGTACTTGCCGCCTTGGCCCGATCCTGCCGCGCCTATGGGGCAGCCTCCAGAGTCGGCTGCGCATCCAGTGCGCCCTCCAGAGTCGGCTGCACATCCAGTGCGCCCTCCAGAGTCGGCTGCGCACCCGAACGCCCACCAACGGACTCAGCTGGCCTTCCCCTGTGTACTTCCCCAAGAAAATTTTGGGGAGGGGCAGTATCACCAGGATCTTGGAAAGGGTGGGCGGGACGGGTGTTTGAATCTGGACCCCAGCTGATCCATCACGGCCGCCCAAAGCTCCTGATCCGGCTCCAAAGACTCCTGATCCACCCTGGAGACATCTAGTGACTCTGCCTCTTACGGCTTCCAGGGTGCCCACCCCTCCCTCACAGTTTTAAGGTTATTTGTCTGTTGTTGTTTTTTTTTTTCTTGTTAGTAATTACGGCGCAGGTGCGCCTTTCCGGTGGGGGGATGTTATGTCATGTTATGTTCTGTTTCAAGTCTGTCTAGTCCTGTTTCCCCCCCCTGTCTTTGTATTCTTGGTTTAGTCCTATTTTGTCATTTGATTAATTCATTTGCGTCACCTGTCCTTTTCACCTGCCCTCACATTAGATCATTAGTTCCTGCCTTTAAATACCCATGTTTTTGAGTTCATGTTATCTGGTGTTGACGTCTCATGTGTGTGCTCTGTATCTGTGTTCTTGTAGTCGCTGCCTCGTCAGCTTTATTTTGATTTTCGTGTTCTGAGTTTAATAAATGTTGAATATTCAAGCTCCTTGCTCTTTGCTTTCTCTGCCCTGCTGAGAAGCATGGCTGCACACATCACCACGGGCACCTCAGCATGACAGAACACCAGATCACACTTTTGAAGATGGCATTCACAGCGGAGCTGTTCGCTCTTGTTAGCCGAGACCCGCCGTTTGAAGATTTCGTCATGGAATACGATCAGCTGGCGGAACGGTCGAGTCTCGGAGACTCAGTGCTCGCGGCTGCCTTCCACAGCGCGGCACAAAGACTCACAACAATAGAGCTACCGGACGTGAGAGATCTGCCGTGGAGGTCGGCAGTTTTCCTATGCCTTATGACTGCGTTATCGGAGCTGCATACTGCCGCGAGCGTCGGAGACACCGCCTGTGCCCACCAACACTACTCACCGAGTTGCGATACACAGCCCCGGTTTCGCTGTTCCCTGCACCTGAATTCACCAGGTTACTGACAGCGCTGGAATGCACGATGTCAGAATCTGGGCTTGAATTCACGAAGCTCCAGCCCGAGCCTGCCACGCTGCCACAGCCCGAGCCAGAGCCCGCCACGCTGCCGCTGCCAGAGCCAATGGTGGTGGACGATCTGCCGTCGTGGCCTGACCCACCTGAGCTAATAATGGTGGAGGACCTGCCGCCTTGGCCCGACTCACCTGAGCCAATGGTGGTGGAGGACCTGCCGTCGTGGCCCGACCCACCTGAGCCAATGGTGGTGGACGATCTGCCATCGTGGCCCGACCCACCTGAGCCAATGCTGGAGGACCTGCCGCCTTGGTCCGCCCCACCTGAGCCAATGGTGGAGTACTTGCCGCCTTGGCCCGATCCTGCCTATGGGGGCAGCCTATGGGGCAGCCTCCAGAGTCGGCTGCGCATCCAGTGCGCCCTCCAGAGTCGGCTGCGCACCCGAACGCCAACCAACGGACTCAGCTGCCCTTTCCCCTGTGTACTTCCCCAAGAAAATTTTGGGGAGGGGCAGTATCACCCGGATCTTGGAAAGGTAGGGCGGGATGGGTGTTTGAATCTGGACCCCAGCTGATATGAGGACAAGGTTTTACAGCCCGTACTTCATAGTGCCCAAGAACGGTGGTGGGTGGAACAAAGCTCTTCACCGGCTTCCGTTCAAGATGTTGACGCCGAAACGCATTTTCGAATGCATCCGTCCCCAGGATTGGTTTGCAGCAATCGACCTGAAGGACGCATACTTCCATGTCTCAATCCTTCCACGACACAGGCCCTTTCTGAGGTTTGCGTTCGAAGGACAGGCATATCAGTATCGTGTCCTTCCCTTCGGGCTATCCCTGTCGACCTGTGTCTTTACCAAAGTCATGGAGGCTGCCCTGACTCCGCTCAAGGAGAAAGGGGTTCGTATCCTGAATTACCTTGACGACTGGCTCATACTAGCACAGTCCAGGGCTCAGTTGTGCGAACACAGGGACCTGATGTTACGACACCTCAGCCTGTTGGGACTTCAGTTCAACCGAGAAAAGAGCACACTTTGTCCGGTGCAGAGGATCTCTTTTCTCAGGATGGAGTTGGACTCGGTCGCCCAAACAGCGCGACTCACAGAAGAGTATGCTCAGTCTCTACTGACCTGCTTGAATACGTTCAAGTCCAGGAACGTGGTTCCACTGAAAATGTTTCAGAGGCTTCTGGGGCATATGGCAGCAGCTTCGGTGGTAATCCCGTTAGGACAGCTCCATATGAGACCGCTTCAGCATTGGCTTCACATTCGAGTCCAAAGGTGGGCATGGAAGAGTGGCTCGCTGTGGGTTCAAGTGACTCCTTCCTGTCGCCTTGCCTTCTCCCCGTGGTCAGATCTCAAGTTCCTTCGGGCAGGAGTGCCCCTGGAACAGGTCTCCAGGCACGCTGTGGTATTCACGGATGCCTCCACCACCGGGTGGGGCACCACGTACAACGGGCATGCAGTCTCAGGGGTCTGGACGGAACCCCATCTGCATTGGCACATCAATTGCCTCGAGTTGCTAGCAGTTCGTCTCGGCCTGGGTTGTCTCAAAAAGCACCTACGGAGCTGTCACGTTCTGGTCCGTAAGGACAACACGTCGACCATAGCATACATCAACCATCAAGGTGGTCTACGCTCCTGTCGGATGTCGCAGCTCGCCCGCCACCTCCTCCTATGGAGTCAGAAGCATCTGAGGTCACTTTGCGCCATTCACATTCCAGGTGTGTACAACCAGATGGCTGACGAGCTGTCTCGAGCCCAAGTGCTCCCTGGAGAATGGAGACTCCATCCCCTGACGGTTCAGCTCATATGGGAGAAGTTTGGAGCCGCACAGGTAGACCATAGGTAGGTTCTACCTTCCCCAGTTTGAGAATATTATCTCTTCCTATACCTATATGCATTCATGATATATGTGAGATCTGTCTTACTCCAAAGAGAGAAATGACTTTCCGCACGTCCTCTTCGGTCACCAGCTCTTCCCAGTGTCCAGTTACTTATAGTGCGGTACTGGTCCATGTGCAGAGTTGGCCTTCCTACTACCAAACACAGGGGGTTGGTGACTCTCACATGGGGCTGGAAGGGACAGTCTCTATGGTGCTTTGGTAGGGATCCCAATTCGTCGGTCACCGACGTGACCCACTGAAAGGGAACGTCTCGGTTACATATTGTAACCCTCAGGGAACGGAGACGTCACGAACCGTCGCCATAGGGACTGTACCACCGCTAGGGGGCCGTAACATTGGCTCGGCTCCTCAGCGAAAACCTAATGAACGCTGGATTTTATACTCACAAGGCGATTGGGTTCAGCTGATCCTTATCAGCGTATGCCAATGAAAATCATTGGTGTGTTTGTATACATGCAGAGTTTGTTTGGCATCTCAAAGTGAGATTCCTATTTTTCGGTAACCGACGTGACGTCTCCGTTCCCTTCTTGAGGGAACAAGGGTTACAATACGTAACCGAGATGTTCTTGTGTACGACTATGATGAAAAAAGACAACAAGACTTTGCTGTGCTCCACTGGATGACACCATAAGTAATAGAATGTTCAGGTGAAAATTAACACGGCTGCAGCTCGTGTGTCCATTTTACATCATTAGAATGAAACACAGTCTACTGTTGTACAATCCAACCAAAGATCTCCAAAATAGTACAAAGCACACGGATATAGTCCAAAACAAACATTAAATGATCATCAACAGAACCAAGCATGAATAGAACCATAAAGAACCAATATCAGAAAAACATTGATTGTACTGTGTATTAAAATGAAATGAATTATGTGTGAATAATTTAACACACCTTGTCACATGAAACACATTTACCATGGTACAGACTCAAACAGCAGCATGTAGATAAAGAGAGTCAAGCATGGGAAGAAACATGTAAGACCAGTATCAAGTACGTTGATTTTATCCCTGTTGAAAAAGAAAAACGGCATATGCTGGTTAGGTATGCTTTTAAGCTGGGATACTGGTTTAAGCTGAATGGTCCTTAGCTGGTCATGTGTTGGTCCTAAAGTGGTCCAACCAGCTTATGACCAGCAGAGAATTAGAAAAGGACCAGCTTAAACCAGTTCAAACCAGCAAACAAATTTAAAAAGATACCTAACCATTTTTTAATATTTAATGTATTATATAGTAAATGGTTTGTGAAGGATTATCTTTGTGTGTGTGTGTGTGTGTGTGTGTGTGTGTGATCATTGTCTATCCTTTTAGATGTTTCATTTAAAAAAAAAAATCACAAAATTCTAACCTATCATTGAAGTAAAGCAATTGAAAATGGGGAGAAAAAACATATGATGAAATAAATGTTTTTTCTCCTGTAATCTCTAAAGAGTTTAGAGAACATCTGATAAGAGAAACCAGACCATTTCAGAATACCAGCTCTGTGAAGATGCTTCTCCTTTTTAGTTCAGCTCACTTATTTTCTGCAGGGTTCAGGTCAGAGGACTGGGACAGTCATGGCAAAAGCTTCATTTTGTGCTAAACCTTGAGTGTTTGCTGCTAAAAGCAAATTTTTTTTGTTTCGTCAGTTTGCCAAAGGTAACTGCAAAATGTCTTTTTCACACCTATACATGCACAGAAAAATAAGCAGTGTCAACATAACACTTAAAGAGTTAAATTTAACACTTCTTTGGAGCACATATGGTCCCAATCTATCGAGAGTAAAAATAAAACTGACCGTAGTGTAGAAATTATATGGTAAATAAAGCACCCTAAAGTGTTAAAAAAAACAACAACACTGAGAGAGTAATTATTTACACTTGTTATTGTACTATAAGTTTAAGTCTATGGGTGATATTATCAGCTGGATGTGTCAATCCAGATTGGATGGCACTCCTGCCTTCTACGGTATGTACTGTGTCTGTGTTTTTCCGTTTCATGTATATGAACTACACTATATTCATTTGCAGTAGCCTACTGACATTTTTCAGAGGTGATACAATTATATTGTAGTTTAACATAGAAAGTTACCATCTCATAATTTGCTTTCAGAGTGTCCTGTCCTCATGTCCACTAAACTGGTTGTTCATTTTGTTTACCAGGACTACAAATTGGAATCGGGAGCTCTACAATTTTTTCCTTATTCTGTCTGCTGTGGGGGCCTGACTTTGGCTGTAAGCTGGTTTGTCTTGATAGAGGAGCTGGGCCATATTTGGGTAGATATGATGGTAGCCACTCTCTCTGTGTGTATAGCACTCTGGCAGTGTTTAAACAGAGCATGCACCCCCTTATTATTACCATAATTAATCTCTTTCATGCAGAGAGTACATTTAGCATATCCCTTTTTTCTGAGATTTTGAAATTTTGTTTGGCTGTCTTGACCTCAATCTCCTTTTCAACCTGTAACTAAGAGCAGTTCCATCTTGTTTTACAACCCTCATCCACTTTCTGCACTGTAAGTGCCTCACTTTATCACGTCTGGTTCGGAGAGAAGGAGCGCTGGAGACGTGGAGTTCAAATAATAATATATTCTTTTAGTAAACAAACAAATAAACTTACATAGGTCACAGAAAACCAAACATAATCGTTGATAGACTAACTAGAACTCAAAAGACAGGGGTAAAATACAAGGGAGACTAATTACAAGACAAGACACAGCTGGGGAAACACAGGTGGACGGGAATCAACTAATAATTGCATCTAACACAGGAAAAACCATATAAGGGCAAACAGGAACTAGGACGAGGAAGACTAGACTGAAACAGACACAATGAAAATGAAACAAAACCGAGAATAAAAAAACACAGACTATAAACAGAACAAATCCGACATAGAATGTTACATGCAATTGCGCTGTGGGTAACAACAAAAGAAAAAAAAAGTTACAGATACTACTGGCAGCTAATATAAATAATTGCAATTAATCATAATTAATAGTAATTATTTATATACATATCTGTATTTCCCTTATTGATATGTTACAGACGTTAACATTATATGTTACAGACGTCAACAAGCTGCTAGCCTCAAACTAGCACAAGTCCAAACCGAACGTTAGCATTAGGCTACACATTGGAAAGGGGGTAGAGTTATAAGTATAAGCTGCTACTAAAACATTACCGGGCAAGATAGTATTAGTCTATCTGGAATACTATTAAACTGATTGACGCGACAAACAAGGTTAATAAAAATCAGACAGTATTTATGCTACAGTCATCTAAATTGTAGAAATTATATGATTAGAAGATATCAAATAACATTGTTAGCCTTACTTCTTTTGCAAAAAGACCAGGCGCCGCACAAAAATTCACAATCTCGGACTGATCCATGCAATGCAGTAAAGAGCAGCCGGCAGCAGATAATACTGCGCAGCCAATTGGCTGACGTGCAAAGCTTTCTGACTCACTGTTTTCTTTTCATATAAGTTTCCTATGTTTCATGGACTGTAACGCGTTTACTTATTTAGTAATTATAATACAGAATTTCCTACGATGAAATTATAATCTGACACTCCAACGTTTTTATGTAGTCCTATATAATTTAATAATGGGCTAAGTTTTAATGGGCTAAGGTTTTTTTTTTTTTTTTATGGATTAAGGACGGACTATTTGCATATGATTTGCGTAATAGATGAAATTATCAATGGAAACATCTTAAGGGCATTTTGTTTCTGGACAATTCAAGGGTTTTTTAAGGGTGAAGTCGTCACGCACACCATTTTATCTGTAAAAGGCCTGTTGAATAGAGTCAGACTGGAGAAAGCAAATGTTTTACAAAAAAAAATCTTTACTCAAATTCGTTGTCGATAACAAAACAGCATAAAAACTGAAAGGTAACTAAGCTTATGACACAGAGTGTGTCATTCCAGTGCATTATGTGTACATTTCAACTGGTTCTTATTAAGGTTCTCTTCAAATCTTCATGTATGAAAGCAACTTTTTTTATGTTGCAAAGATTGATCTTGAATGCAGAATAGTTTGACAACTTATTTTCTAATGCAAGTGAAAACTGGTTATGGAAAAAATGTGAAATAAAAATATCAGAAAAAGTAAGCATAAGATGAACAAACCTTAAATAGGCTTGATGTCATCTAGTGACATTTAGCTACCAGTTTTAGCTACATTCAATTGAAACCAGACATTACAGGCAACACTGTGAGCTGGTACATCCTATATAGGGGCCCCACAAACCCCAGCTACGGACCTGGTATCTTAAATCGAATTATTTCGAGTTGCATGTTTAGCACATACATGTGCCTGTTAAGCCACATCCTGTTTGCAGTTTCTGTGTTAAAGGTAAGAAGAAACATTCTTCTCACGAAACCCCAGAACACATAGTTTGACCTGTGAACAGATATGCACAGACTGCATTTTAATTAAAACACCAATAAACCCATAAAAGTTATCGATAAGTTTAAATGGGTTATTTTTAAATGGTTTTCTGAACTATTTTGTTGGTAACACTTTAAAATAACTAACATAGTTAATTAACAATTAACTATGCAGAAAGTAATAGGTAGTTTAATAGATCAAATGCACCTGTAGCACATTTGTGAATGGAGAAAAAATAACAAAACTATAGGTCTACATAACAAAGGAATAGGCCTATAGAAGAAACATTTCTCCTAAAACATTGACAGATTAATTTAATAAAATAAAAACACACGTGCTGAGTTTTAATTTATTGTGACACGATCCATAGTTCACAAAAAAAAACAAGACAACAAAAAGTTTGTTTCTTTTTTCTTCTTTTTTTTAGCAAAAGATTGCCAGTTTTTTATTATAACATAATAAACAATATTTTGGCATCCACATTCATCGCGAATATGGAAACATTTGAATTTATGAGAGAGGTGAGCATCAGTTTCACCTTTAAGGGTTATGAAACTTTTTTCATCAATCAAAAGTTTTGTTCATCCTCGGAACACAATTTAAGATATTTTGGATAAAAAAATGCCATTTTGTAGATCATCTTGTGGATCCAATCTACGTAGCCTACGCAATGGTAAGATATGCTGTTTATACAAATCAAAGAGTAAATACATGCAAAAGACATATCTTTCCACTGCGTTTAACAAAAAACTGCATATGTGGAAAGCGTACCTTGGATGATCTACAAAATGGCACTACGTTAACTTGAATCATGAAACAAACTTATTTTCTTTCTGTACAACAAATATTTTCACAGCTTCATACATTAGGGTTGAACCACTGATGGCAGATGGAGCATTCAGATGACATCTTTCATATTTTTACACAGCTTGACAGTGGCAATTATTTGGCAGTCAATAGCCGCGTTTCCATTACAGATCTATGCAAAACTGTCCATATTGGTTTTGAGCCACCACTGCAAGTCTCATGTACAGCAGGCCAAGCGGAATCACGCTTGATGCCAACGCTATAAGACCCAACAGTCTCTGAAACAGTGTCTGATTCTTAGTGAATGGCCTTCCCGCGCTCTGCTGACTGTCCTAAGGATCGACATTCTTGTTGATCCTGGAACAACATTCCAATCAACAATTCAGATTTGAGGGATACTTTTTTCTGGAAAAATCTGTTTTAGACTCATGATCAGGGTTAGATGCTTCTACACCCTTCCAACTGATTTTAGGGAAAAAAATCACTGGGTAGGTTTAGGGATATGAATTGGGATAAGTTTTTATTTTTGGAAAGTAATATTGATCCAGGATCAACAAAAGATGCTGATCATGTCTTACTTTGCAAAATCACAAAGGCTGTGGGCAATAATTTTTGAATTACAAAACCAGGCTCGACATTGGTATGCAGTTATATTGTTTCAAGCCTGGGTGGAAATCATACACATTCCACCTCCAATAAAGAAAAGTTCCTCAGTTGGGCTGAGGAAAAGAGAGTATGGTAGAATACATACCCCCAGTTTCACAGGCTTAAGCTACTCCCAGACTATATTGCATGTTTGAGCTGTCTCAGATGAAGATATCTTTCTCTGACATATCTTAAAACAAGTCAGTGTCCTTGTTTTGTTTTAAGATACAGACCTGTAATATTTTCTTCAAGGGAATTGTTGTAAAAGTTGCTCAAATCTCTTAATTTAACTAATGCCTAGTCCTGGCTTGAGCCAAGCCCCGTTTGTGAAACCGGGCCATAGTGTCATGAACAGGACCAGCCCTGCATGATGATCGAAACTGATACGGTCCCGCTTAATAACATAGGACATATCTTGTCATAACTAGCATCCTGACAGGATGTTTAAGTATAGAAGCCTGGTGCTTTTTCAAAAGGCAGTAAGTGGAAAGCTGATTGATTGGCCCATTTGCAAAGGTGTTTTTATCATTAGTCTGTATTATTTTTGATATTTATCATTCCTTAACCCGTCACCACCTTTTCTCTACTGTAAATTTTGAGTCCAAAATAGAGTGAGTAAATGTAAATGAGAAAAACAAGACCTTAACACTGTGTGATATATTACAGTTATTTACATTTTACTGTACTGTGAGTTGTAAATAGTTGCAATAGTTACAATTTTTCTTTCAAAATATTCTGATGAAGTTGACAGTTGATTTTGGAAAGCTAGGCTAAACTAACCTGGCAGTCTCTGTAAACCACATGATCAACAACAGACTTCATTTTAACCAACTCTACACTCCCAGTGGGCACCTCGATGTCAATTTGACATCATATATTAGTAAAGCTTTGATCAAGGTGCTGTGTAGCAGTAAAAAAAATTAAGTTATTGAAGTAAAAAATAAAAAAAAAAAGTTAAATGTCTGATATTCATTCTTCCCTTTAAAATGATTTCTTATCATACTAAGCATTCTTTGTTAAATGAATGGGCATGATAGATTTAAATATTGGTACTAGAGGAATTCTCGCGTGGCGGAAGGACACCCTCCTTTCACACACAGTGGAGCAGCAGCGCAGCGGGACTCATTCTACTGTCAGCAACCATCATGGATAAAACAATTGCTTCTGGCATTTGGAACTTTGTTTTGACCATCGTTGTTTAGATCATTATTAAGATTAATATGCGTTTTTAAACTGACATCTTGTTTTGAAACAATGACTATGTGGAGCTCTTCTGGGGGCGTTTGCGTTAACATGAGAAAAGCCCACTCCTGCGTCCCAATGTGCATAGTATCCATCTTAAATTCTTTGTGATATTAGTCATTTCAATACTATTTAGGGCAAATGGGGTGGACAGTATGCACATTGGAATGCAGGGCACACAAAAATCTCAACAGCAGAATGAGGAAACCAAAGTGTTAGTAAATTATGCTCACATTTTAGGAAAAATATGTTCACAAATAAGAGGAATTAGAAAATACATTGTACTGATGAATTAAGTCTTGGGAACAAATTGTGCCTACAAAATTTTTCCCCCACGTCATTTCTGGGGCTATGTGTTTTGTGTGCTCTTTTCTCACATTAAGAGCAACAAACATCTCAGCAGATAGCAGGAAGAGGAAACCTTCAAACCACCGCCTCAAGATGTGGTTGGCACCTAAAAATCATAGAGTCTGCTCAGAAAAATTCCCATCGTTAAATAACCATTACTCACAATTTGTATAATCCGGACTACAGAATGTTACATTAACACAGTAGCAGTGTTAAAGGTAATTGTGACAGTAATACATTGATGACTATGCATTACTGAAGCACCTGCTGTTAACAAACAAAATTACTGAAGGACAGACGAACAACAGCAGATAAAGAAGAAGAGCAGAAATACTTGGTGGCCAGCGTAACTAACCCGGCCACTATGGATAGTTAGTTCTAATAATTAGTTCTGGTTTGTTATAATTTGTAATGGGTGAAATAGACACATTTAGAATGAATTTAGTTCAGTTGGACTACGGCCACTTAAGTTATAAAGTGACACATCCGTTTCATACAGCTCAAGCTGCAGACGCAGCACAAAGCATAAGTCATGGAAAGTTAGGTGAGTGGTGCAAGGAGCCTTTCCTGTGAGACACAGTGACTGACAGGATGGTGATAGATAATAATGTTCTTTACATTTCTGATTTCATTTATTTATTTATTTTACAAAATCAGGAAATTCAAGGAGTGTCTTGCTCCGGACTGCAACATCCAGGGGGCGTGGATGGACAAAGATCCAACCACTCTCTCCTTTATATTCCAGGTGATCTGGTGGCCATGGCAGAAGGTACGGAGGAACCGTCCCACCTCCTGGATCTTTCGGTCTGGTCATTGGCCATTGACCTGGATTGAGTCTTTCAGCATCTCTCAAGTATTGTAGATTTTTATGATCAGTTAATACCTGAAATGGTTGTACAGACCCCTCCAGCCAGTGCCTCCACTCTTTGAGGGCCAACTTGATGGGGAGAAGCTCTCTTTTAATGATACCGTAGTTTCTCTCCGCCGGGTTTAATTTCCTAGAGAAATACGCACACGGCCTTAACTGTGGAGGATTCCCCTGCTGCTGTGACAGTATGGCACCAACTCCTGTGGTTGAAGCATCAACTTCCACTATAAACTGCTTTGTGGGATCCGGGTGAGTTAAGATAGAAGCTGAAGTAAAAGCAGACTTGAGAGATTGAAAGGCATGAGAGGCTTCCTGTGTCCAGTGTCTTTCAGCAGTGTGGTTAATGGACTGGTGAGCATACTGTATCCTTCTATAAACCAGTGGTAGAAGTTTGAGAAACCTAAAAATCGTTGGAGTTCTTTCACGGTAGTGGGTACTGGCCAGTGAAGGTAAGTGCTCCGTGGGTAGGGTGACCGGCTTTAGACGCTGCTTTCTGTGCAAGGGGAAAAGAGAGAATGGTTAGCTTAGTCGCGCTTCTCATGGAGAGGTTTCTCACAGTCTCATGGTGGCTACTGCTTTTGTAGCCGGCAGCTAATTAGCTTCAGCCGTGGCCGGTCAGCCTTTGATGAGGTGTAGCAGGTGATTTGTGTCCGTTTCCGGGGCGACACTGACGATCTCTCGGGACACCCGTCACACTGATGTTGTCTGAGCTTGGTTTGTACCTGTTTTACTTGATGCACATGGTCTTGGAGGTTGGATGAGAAGATGAGGATGTCGTCAATATGGATGAGTATGAACTTGTCCAGGAAGTCATGGAAGATTTTGTGCATGCAATCTTGAAATATTGAGGGAGCGTTGGCAAGTCCATACGGCATAACGCAGTACTCATAGTGCCCAGTGGGAGTTCTTCCATTCATCTCCCTGCTCATCTCTATATGTGCTGTGCAGATCCAACTGAGTAAACACTTTAGCTCCTCTTAACTTTTCCAAAGCAGTAGGGACTAGTGGTAATGAATACTTAAAAGGCACAGTTACCTTATTGAGGGAGCGATAATCTATACATGGGCGGAGTCCACCATCTTTTTTTTTGCCACAAAGAAGCTGTAAGCAGCAGGGGACGTGAAAGGGTGGATGTAGCGGTGTGTGAGAACTTCTTGAATATATCCCTCCATAGCTTTTATAGTTTGATAGCACAGTCCCATGGGCGATGTGGTGGCAGGTGAGCGGCTCTCTTGGGGCAGAAAACATCTTGAAATGCACTATATTCAGAAGGGATTTCAACAGATTGCTTTTCAACGGGACTCTCAATTGAAGTAGTCAAACCCGGAGTGGTTTTGAAGAACAAAGAGGTAAGTTGGGAAAGCACGTTGGCCAACACTGGGATCCCCACTTGAGTATCTCACCCCGAGCCCCAGGAGAGGATGGGTTCGTGTCTCGCCAACCACGGACGCCCAAGCACTAAATCCATCGTAGAACCCTCCAGAACCATGAACCATAATTCCTCCTCGTGACAAATAAAAGATGCACGGGGCCCTGCACGACTTTGAACATCTTGATCAGACAAGGGCTTCCCAGTAATCGATTGAATTTGATAGTGTCTGTCCATAGGTATTGTACAAAGTCACAGTCGTCGTGCTAGGTGCCCCGGCAATAAAGTTTCCAGCAGATCCAGAATCTATTAATGCAGAAACAGAAAGGGAGACTCCCTTAGCAGTAAGAGTAACTGGGTAAGTACAGGGATGCATATTTTCAGATATTGACAGAATCTGACTCACCGCAGGGCAAGCTGGACTCAGAGGCGGGTCTTTAATTGGTGATCAGCCTAGGTAGTAACCAATGCTTTCTCATTACATCCACTTACTGCAGCCTAGATTCGAAACCTAATGGAATACTCTTGAACAGATAAATTATCTTGACGGAAATTATACAATTCTTCACCTGCTGATGACTCGTGATTGGTTCTTCCAAAAACCTCTAAGAAATGAGTAGCAAGTGCATTGTAAGAACTGACAGCGGGTCCCATCTGGATCCAGATCGATTCAGCCCAACGTAAAGCACTTCCTGTCCTGACGGATACAGGAGTAAAATTATAACAAACAACAGTTTATTCAACAAAGGTTCTTCGCTCTCAGTGGTACACCAGATAGATGGCTCAGGAGGAATCGCTGGGACTTTGAAGGAGACACAGAGGATCACAGAACACACTGGTGGAGAACAGGTAAGCACAAAGGTAAGTAACTTCAATGGAGGAGAGCATAGGATGAGTCCACTTACGTAAAACGAGCTCGGACAGTGAGTGTGCCAGTGTAAGTGGTTTATATGTGGTGGAGGTCATTAACATCAGGTGTAGTGACAGGTGTGACTGATTAGTAATCTGGGGATTGTGATCGTTGCGTGCTAGTGAGGGTGGAGCCTGGTGTGGAGGTAACACCTACCCCTAATTCCTAAACCTACCCATCTCCACCCCTTAACCAAGCCCTTCTTGGGAAATTCTATGAAAAATCATTACTAGAGCCTGGTTGGAGGAAATATCTCTTTCTAATTAAAAAAATAATAATAATTATGATAAAAACGCAGAAAACAGGTGATTCAACAGTGAATGAAGAGAGAAATATTTGTTTACATCTGTGCCTGTATGTTAACTCTGCAATGATTTAATATCCATGTGTAACAAATAGAACCAGCCATTTTAGACTCGCCATGATAAGTTTGACCAAAAATACACAACTTTTTCTGTGACATTTCAGCCTTTTTATTATATGTTCATTATTACATTAAATAAAATACAAATACTTAAAAAGTTACTCTGCACAATCTGCATCATTCAACATGACTACCACCTTGGGCTAATCTGAGGAAGGATGATGTTGATGTTATAATATTTTAACAACCAGATAAATTGCAAAAATGCTAACATTTGGATAGCTTGATGAGAGAGGTAGGCATCAGTTTCACCAAAAAGGAAAATGTGATGTTTATCTGATACCACCAGGGCCAGTGGCAGTTGTACATGGAATGTCCAAATGTCCTAAGTGTGTCAAAGCAGTGACACTTCATTCGTTCTGGCAGACTTGTATTACCGCTACCTATCTTTCAAATGGACCTAAGTTACAAAAATAATTATATTTAACCTCCTAGGGCCTAGTGGCCACATATGTGTACAGCACATTATAGCACTTATGTCCACAATTGTATTCACTGC
>JAUMHG010000037.1:315457-328030 GCA_032359395.1 Enteromius anoplus
GTGAAGACGTGAACATATCCAGAGCTGCTCTCAGTGAACACTTAATGATCATCAAATACACTTCCTTTTACATCCATGTTTACATCCATCCAACATTACCCTGCACATATTGCTCTCCCATATATGCTGTTAAAGAAGGATAGTTTGATTTATTCTTGTCTAATATAAAGAGAAATAGCTTCTTCCTTATTTTGTTTGGGACCTCTTCTCTCAGCCAGAGGGCTCAGCCTGTGGGCCCTACATGTTTGGCAGCTCGACGGGAGCCTGTTTGCCTCCCCGAGCGCGTACTAAACACCATATCTCATGCTAGAGCCCCGTCTACGAGACAGGCTTATGCTGTAAAATGGTCAGTATTTTCGAGGTGGTGCGCAGAGCGCAACGAAAACCCCTCGTCATGCCAGGTATCTTTGATACTGTCTTTTCTGCAACACCTGCTGGATAGGGGACGCTCCCCATCCACCCTTAAGGCTTACGTGGCGGCCGTAGCAGCCCACCACAACCTTATAGCAGGCCAATCTGTGGGCAAGGATATTCTTATTTTCCGTTTTCTAAGAGGAACTAGACTGCTCAGGCCCTCTCGCACCATCCCTACGTGGGACCTGCCCAATGTGCTAGAAGCCCTCAGAGGTGTGCCCCTTGAACCCCTGCAAATGGCTACGGTGAAAGCGCTGATGCTGAAAACTGTTCTGCTGCTGGCATTGGCATCAGTTAAGCGAATAGGCGATTTGCAAGCACTGTTTGTGAGCCCCACCTGCTTGGAATTCGGGCCCAATGACTCAAAGCTCATCCTGAAACCAAGGTTCGGTTATATACCGAAGGTGCTCTCCACCTCGTTCAGAGCGCTATCCCCGAACGAGGGCCATGACTTTAACCCTCCCTGCCCTGTCAGGACATTAAGAGCCTACATTGAGCGGTCAACTGTCTTTAGACGTCCGACTCGGCATCCGCTCCAAAGGGCTACCGGTCTCGAAGCAGAGGCTTTCTAAGTGGGTTGTGGACGCTATTTTGCTAGCTTACTCTTCTCTGGGCTCAGGGGCATCGCCTTGTCATGGGCGTTATTTTTGCTGAATCTAGCACAACAAATGCCGTGCAGTTTCACTGCGTGATCAAAAAAAGGCTTCAGTTAGGGGGAAAATGGAAAGAGTACTCGTTCATGTGTCTCAGGGAACCTGGGTGTAGTGAACCTATTAGTGTAGTGAAATAATCCTTTGAAAATGAAAGTTTCCGCCCATTACATTTCCCTCTAGTGGGTGTAGTTCTCAGAGTAATGACACAGCTTGCTATACTTTTTTTTGGTTTTTTTGTATTTGTTGTTTTGAGTTGACAGCTTCACATAGCAGATTTTAGACATTATCAGAAATGACAAGGAGGCAAGATTGTTCCAATATCAACCCATACAGCCCACCCACCCTTCCCCCAGCGTTTTCTGTGGTTTTTAGATTATTACACATGTTTCTCTTAAGGCGCATGCTCGAAAACATCCTGTTTCTGCTTCCACACAAATATGCATTTTCAAATTGATATGACAAATGATCAGTAGGTTGCTTTGAGCTGAAATTTCACAGACACATTCTGGGGACATCTGAGACTAATATTAAATCTTGTACAAACAGGGCAAAAAACAGTCACAAACCGTTTTGTTCTCACCTGAAATACAGTTGGCCTATTTGGAATCTTTATGAATTCTACATTATGATATAGGCTATGCATACAATTATGAATCGTAAACAGGATGTGTCAAAGTGAATGCTTCCAAAAGATCACATCTTTTCCTAATCTGTTTGTCCTGTTTTTAAGAGTGGCTCAAGCGCAGGAAGTATATCAGAAATATGGAAATATTTGTATAATGTCCTTATCTAGTTTAGTTAGTGTCTTTGACTATACTGGACTCATTCTGTTTTTATGTGATTTGAGGCATCTACATTGCCCCTTACATCCAGTGTAGACAGTGTGTAATGTAAAGATATTTATGAACAGCACAACTTATTGAGATCCTCGCCTACATTTTAGTCTTTGTAATATCTAGTTTAAAAATAGCATTGAGCTTAAAAAACTAAATCTGACAGTTTTAAAGAGCAATTTTGGAATTTATGTGACCATATTTTTGCACCTTGTTTATCCGAGAAAGTCACATAAAGCTAGTGCTTTCTACTCTTAAAAATTCTTCTAAATTTCACATGAACAATCATTTTGATATCATATGAACGTTTTTCTTCCTTTTTTTTTCAGGAAGGAATTCAGCAATCACACGGTTTAGCTTAATAGTGACTAACTGCGTGATGGATGTCACAAATAAAAAACATCAGTCTTGGTCTGAACAAGTGAAAAATGAACCAGAATTTACCCAGCAAATATCATTTAGTTTGCATTTTGCATGATCTGTTCATAAAGTAGAATATAAATATATAGATTATATATAGAAGGACCACGTTGCAGCTAGGTAAAAGAGCTGAATAATCAAGGGCTGCATGTATATTGAGGATTCTCTTCCTGTGTCTTATGAATAGTCATCATTTTCCATCATCGTTGGTCTTTTTCCCCTCCTATTCCTCTTTGTCTCCCACTACCAGAATTCATTTTCCAAAACACATGTATAAATGTGTGCTGTTTGAATTAATTTTTTGATGCTTGAGGTAATTATATTGTTTTGTGTTTTCTGAATGAGAACATGCTGTGCACAATGTTGGTGCTTTTGTGTGGAGTTTTGCAATGGTTTGAGAAACCATTTTGTGTTTGAGGGTAAATGAAAGTTTGGAGATTAGGTGAGAATAGTGAGAACTAGGAGGTTAAGCCTGGTTTGAGTAATCACAAATCAGTGCGTATAAATTAATTTGGGTGAAATTAAGGCAGAAATTGAAAGGAGTGTCTGTGTGTTTCCTTTCCCTAAGGTTCTGTATGCAGAAGAGTGCAAAGTTGGTGCCAGGAGTGACCTTGGACCTAATTGAGAAGTAAGTTATTTTCCCTTTCTCTCCTTTATTTGGTTGTCTGCTTATCTTTTCATCACTCTTGTTTGTTTATATTTTCTTTTTATATTGTTTATTCTCTAGAAATAGCCGAGAAACCTGGAAAAACCATGTAAAATCTTTAAAAGTCATAGCTCTTTATTAAAGCAGTTTCGATTTTTTTTTAATAAAATTATCATTAATCATTAAGAATGTCTGGAAAATGTATTGGAAGTCTTGTAATTATTGAAGTTGTTATTATGCAATTTTTTCATTGTAAGTATTTCTGTTGCTATCTTTTGAACTCCCAGTTAAATTACCAAGTTGTACTAAAACAATCTGATTTGTTTATATCCCAAACTGTGTGGCGTTTTATGCCTTAAAACCGATCCACTAAAGTTCACTATTGACAATATTAAAATAATGTTACAGTATTAAAACATCAATATTAAGGTCTGCAATAATGCACTGTTCTTTGCATCCTTGAAATTCATTGTATTTTCCAAGAGCTTTCATTTTTCGTTCTTGCATTTTTAGTGCCACCTTTGAGCTTTCTATTATCCATTGTTGTTATTTTTTTGCACACATATCTCCAACAAACTGATGTTGTTGTTTTTTTGTGCCATTGTCTGGGGAGTCAAAAGACAATTATGTCATCATTAGCCTGCAGGTTTGTGGGGCTGTGAGAATATAATAAATAAGAAAGAGTGAGGCTGCGGTAAAATACTCCTGTGCACTCCTGTGAGTGCAGGCAGCATAGGGACAGCATCCATATTTCAGCCCAGTGGCATGACAACACTAGCCCTCGCAGCCACAAAAAAATTTGCTCACCACGAATTCTCCAGGTGCTCTCAATATGCCAATCTGTGCATTGTTCTGTGGATTCCAGCTGCAATAACTTTACAGTGATCTTCAAAAAAATAAAAAAATTTATTAAGTAATTTGTGTAATTTATGGATTATCTCTATCTAGTTTGATGTTTTCCGACAGCATGATTATTTTTATACAGATTGATTAGGAACTGAAATTATTATATATATATTTTTTAAATCACTAAAGAAAGTTAAGTGGTTCTAAACAGAACTTTTTTAGTGACCTAAAATTGGCCTTTGCAACCTTTAAGTTCATCTTTGCACCTTGTCCTGTGTAAGAACCGTGGGGCCCCTCAGGCATGATTGGGTTGAATAAAAAAAAAGAGGCAGTTCCTTGAGCTTTGTGCAGATAAAAAAAACATTTAATGAGATCATGACAGCTCTAACCCCTCTTTGTCCTCTATCTACGAACTGCAACTTTAAATAAGTTTACAATCCCTTACAAAAATAGAGAGAACAGCAACTTTTTCATCTTTATCATAACTGCTTGGTGATATCTTAGTCATTTTCCCTCTTCCCCAGAGGTCTTTGCAGTCAGGAAGCACTTAGTTGTAAATAATAGAGAATAAGAGTGAAACTCATCATAGTGACACCATCACAATGATGCTGGTTTGGGGTTTCAATGCTCTTTGCTGTTTTTAATGGATATAAATTAACATGACACCTGAGGCAGTCCCTTTGCTTATGAAAACTGTTAATGATTAAGTTAAAAACAGCAAAATCATCATATTTCTTTAATGAGGACAGAGAACGCTCATTACGTATGTAACTGTGGTTCTGTGAATTCCGGATGACCGCCAGAGGCAGTGCTTAGCACTATTTGATGATCGCTCCACCAGTTAGATAGGTAGAGAAGAAATACCAACAAAGTCACGTCATGACGTAGACCGAGATGCGAGGATAACCTCCACAGCAACTCGACACCCAGCCTCAGAATGCTTTCTCGCGCACTGCCTCTGGTGGTCATCCGGAATTCACAAAACCACAGTTACATATGTAACTAGCGTTCTGTTTCATTCTTACTCACCGCCAGAGGCAGTGCTTAGCACTAGTGGATGACACGTACCTACACAGTCATGAGGAATACCACCCACCTGCATCAAAGATGCTCCAGAAGGACTGCAGAACTCACATCATGGGAAACAGCCACGTTGACCTTGTAAAATTGTGCAAACGTACATAGAGAGGACCAGGTAGCAGCTGCACAGACCTCTGCCAGGGAAATTCCCCGTAAAGTGTCTCAGGATGAAGAGACAGCCCTAGTAGAATGGCAAGTAACAGCCACAGGTAAAGGTTGGTTAGAATGGCTATACGCCAACTTTATCACCTCGACAATCCAGCATGCTAGTCTTTGCTTAGACAAAGGGGCGCCTTTGTGTACCTCACTATAACAGTCGACTAACTGATCCGTTTGTCTAAAAGAAGCAGAAGACTGCACATAGGCCTTTAAAGCCCGTACAGGACACAGCGGATGAGACCTCACCCCACCTGCATCAGAGGAAGAATGAGCAGATTGAAAAGCAGTCAGATGAATTGACTGGTTTACAAATTGAGGTCACAAGACCTTAGGAAGGAAGGCTGGATTAGGCCGAAGAATGGCCCCAGAATCCCTAGCGTTACCAATATTGTTCAAAACTGCTGGCTCACAATGCTAAGTGAGAAGTGGACCCACTGGCCAAACCCAAAGCTGAAGGCGAGCAGGATCTGGATGCCAAACACGGCCGTTCAGCTGAGAAAGGAGGTCGTGTCTGATGGGAAGCTGCCATGGCTCGCCCTGTAGCAGACTCAGAAGAAGAGGGAACCATGGTCTTGCTGGCCAACGAGGTGCCACTAAAAGCACCCTGTGATTGAACAGGAGTACTCTGTGTAGGGTCTCCCATAGAAGTGGGAAAGGAGGGAATGCGTACAGTAGGCAGTTCGGCCATTCGTGAGCTAATGCATCCTGTCCCAATGGGCCACCAACAGCAATGCGTAGTTAGCTCCGAGGCAAACAGATCGACCTCTGCCATGCTGAACCGTTGCCAAATCAGCTGCACCACATCCGGATGAAGCCTCCATTCACCCGAAAGCAGTAGATCCCTGGACAGAGCATCTGCCACCTGATTGTCCAATCCTGGAAGATAGACTGCTTTTAATGAAGCCAGTCGGCCTTGAGACCATTTGAGAATCTTGCAAGTTAGTTGTAAGGATGCAAGAGACCTGGTGCCGCCCTGTTGATTCAAATGAAAGAATGTGAACGTGTTGTCGGACCGGACAAATACATGGCGGCCTAACAGATTTGGCAAAAAGTGTTGTAGTGCCAGGTACACTGCCTTCAGCTCCAGAACATTGATATGTTCGTAGGCCTCCTCTGTTGACCAGTGTCCACCAACCCCCCTCTGATTCCATGTTGCCCCCCCCATCCTGTTGATGAAGCATCGGTTGTGATCACTTCCCGACGAGAAGGTACCACTCCCAGTGACATTCCAGCCCTCAGAAATGTCAACCGTCTCCAGGGTTTCAGTGCTCTGACACAAACGGGAGAAACAACAATCTTGTGATGGCGATGTCTTGATGAGTCTAGCCTTAAGCTGTTACTCCACCTCTGAAGAGGTCTGAGGTGAAGTAGCCCTAAAAGAATCACGGATGTGGCTGCAGCTTACATCCCCATCAGTTGTAAAAGAACACCATAGGGTATCCTTGCCTTCAGACGGAAACGAGTTAGCAACTGGAGAATGCTGATGGTCCGATTGTGAGACAGTGTGGCAGACATTGTGACCGAATTGAGCGTCGTTCCTATAAAGGTTATGGTCTGCTCTGGAACCAAATGACTCTTCGTCTCGTTCACAGTAAGGCCTAGTTTCTGCATATGTTCCATAACAAGCTTGGTATCGCGTAGAGCATGCGACCTCGTTGGGGCGCAGAGTAACCAATCGTCTAGGTAAGGCAGAATCCTCATGCCGTTGGACCAAAGAGGAGATAGAGCTGCACTCACACATCTCGTAAAAACACAAGGAGCAAGAGACAGACCGAAAGGTAGGACTCGGGACTGATAGGCTTGACCCTGAAAACTGAATCTTTAGAACTTCCTGTGGTGGGGAGCAATAGGAACATGGAAGTAAGTATCCCTCAAGTCCACACTCACAAACCAGTCTTCTTTCACCACAGACCGAAGAACGTCGACTATGCGTAACATCCGAAAACAAAGACTCTTTAGAAACACATTGAGGCGTCGAAGATCCAGAATTGGTCGCCATCCTTTTTTGGAACAATGAAGTACGTTGAGTAAAAACCGTCCCTCTTTCTGAGAGGGGGAACTTTTTCTATGGCTTCCTTCAACAACAGGGAACGAATTTCCATCGAAAGGGTCATTGAACTGGTTGGATCTTTGACGACTGTCGGATGAATTCCTGAAAACTTTGGAGGCCGGCATCGGAACTGCAATGTGTATCCCCTCCTCAGAGTCGTCAGAACCCAGGGGTCGGATGTTGATGTTTCCTAGTAATGTAGGTGTTGCGCAGTGAAACGACCGACTGCCAGCCCCGAAATTTCAAGGTTTCTGGTTTCTGCCCTTTGGACATGTGGAGGGACGCTGACGTGGCCCCCCTTGATGGTGATGGGGAAAGGGGTGACGTGACTGAGCCTCTTCGGTCACTCTGTGTCGCTGTGGCGTCTGAAAATGAGGATTACTATGATGACGCATCCGCTGTTCCAAGTTTGAGTAGCGTGGGTGAGCTGGCGTCAATGGCATCCTAAAGGGAGGAGCCCGTGGGCCTGGGTTAACTGTCGGGTGGCCTCTGACAGCTTCATTCTCTTTTCTAACAGATCCGTGACATTGGAGCCAGACAGATGTCCCGGCACGATAGGAAGTTCCGTCAGCATCCTCTTACAATCTTCAGACAACCTTGCTTGAGCGAGCCATACCTGGCGTCGGGCCGTTAGAAGGGTTGCCGAGAGTGATCCAAGTTCACATGTCACATGACCTATAGTCAATAGGGCAGTCTGTAAGAACTGAGAAACAGAGGTGTCAACATTCACAGACTCTAATGTGGTGTTACAGACAAGCAGTAGCTGGCAAATCGTATTCTCTGCCCGAGTTATGTAAGCTGTAGACTTCAACAACGTGTCAGTACGATTACATTGGACGCTTGGGCAGCGGACATTGCCTTGAAGCGCTTCATCTGGTGATAAAGTTGCCACCGGCTATTCAATCTCAGGTGCCCGACCAACTCCAATAGAGTCAGCCTCAGCCATCAATGCTAGGGTGCGGGCCATCTTTGACCTCCTTATAGGCACATTGGAGCCTGTTGATGCACTGGTGAATTGAGTCAAAAAGTCCTTGCATGGAGGTACGGCAAACTTATTATCATAATTTTGCTTGAAGAACACATTAGTTTGAGCAGGCTGAACACATTTGTCAAGGCCCAAACGAGCCACTGCCATTTGCAGAATCGAAAGGATGTCATCAGGGGAAGATTGTTCTGCACCAGATGAATCTACAGACCCACCGCTTGAACCACCCGCAGCAGACAGGCTGGAGAGAGCATCCTTTAGGGGGGCAGACTGTATGGCAGGATCCACCAATGCTTCATCAAGGAAATGTTAGATGCACTCATGGATAGAACGTCTAAATCGGCAGTATCTGAGGGTTGGAAATCAAACTCGTTCATTGAAACGTTCTCAGTAGGCGCGGCTGATACCGAGGGTTGTAATGACTGAAGAAGACGTTTCAACTCTGCCATCTCTGAGGAGAGCCACAGTCTCCGATAGCGAAGTTTCTGCCTGTGATGAAGACTTCTTTTTAGTTGGCGGAGCAGCAGTAGCCACTGATGCGCAACGTTTTTGAGTGCGTCGTGGTGCTGAGTGCAACTGTGCAAGACTAGCAGAGGAGTTAGGATCTAGCTCTGCAAGACGAAGCTGTCTCTCTGATAGCGGTAGCATAGTACAATACAAACACGGGTGAGTTAATGCTTCTTTCAGGTGCTGAATCCCCAAGCATGATGCGCAACGATCGTGTCCGTCATCAGGAAGTAATGCGTTTGGGCACAGTTTGCTGCTCGGTGGAGCAATGGCGATGTGAGAGCTGTGAGCCATGACTCCTTCAAAAAACAGGTCCTTGGTTGCACCGTAGGAACTCAAAGCAATAAAATTCACGCACAGGAGATCAAGCGTTGATAAAAATTTTCGGATTGAACCGAAAGATTAAATGAGAGCAGTCACACGTGAATATCAGCTGTCTTCGGATAGAACGCCGGCGAATATGCGCCAGTTCAATATAAGTAGGTCAACGGGGAAACGCTACCTAAATGCGGTCGAAACCAGCCACCGGATAGTACCGTGAAGCACGTGGTATCGCCGGCACCACAATCAAATAGAAATGTGTAACGTTACTCACGTAATGAAGAAAAAAGGGGGATCCAAAATATCCGATGATAGTGCAGAACGCGCTGTCACAGTTTAGGAGGGGGAATCCTCGCAACTCAGGTAGGCTTCACTGAACAGCGCTAATGAACGACCTATCACAAGCGAGAAAGCAAAAGAGGCTGGGTGTTGAGTTGCTGTGGAGTATATCCTCGCATCTCGGCCTACGTCATGATGTGACTTTGTTGGTATTTCTTCTCGACCTATCTAGCTGGCACAGCGATTATCCACTAGTGCTAAGCACTGCCTCTGGCGGTCAGTAGGAATGAAACAGAACTTCTGTAAAGACTGGTACATTTTCAAAATGGACATCAACAGTTTTAAAACACTTTGCAATCATTGGATCTGACCAGCAGCAAGTGCTAGGTTGATGATACTGTATGCTAAGCACTTTCAGTTGACAGAAATCCCTTTCTTTTTTTATTGTATTTATTCATTATTTAAGTACCCTCGTGTTGTTCCAAACCCAAAATAATTCGTTCAGTTTCAGAAAAACACAAAAAACAACTTTATTTTAACACTTTATTTTACAGTTATATTAGTTGCTTATTAGTATGCATATTAGTAGAACATTAGCCATTTTTTAGTGCTAATTAAGTTATCAATGCCTTATTCTACATTTTTAACTTACCCAATGCCTACATTTAACAACTACCTTTATTAATTATTTATAGGCAAAAAATTAAGAATTTATTGAGGGAAAAGTCGTAGCTAGTTAACAAGGGTTATCTGTTTTAAAGTGTTACATATTTTTATTTTTTACAGTATTTTACAATTTAACAACATTGTTAAAACACCTGACAGATGTACAGTAATAATATTGCATCCTTTTTGGCCTCCAAAGCATGATTTCATTTCATAATGTTTGTGAAATATGCTAATGGTTGCTTTGTTGAGTCAACAAATATCTTCATCCACATATACAGTAGATGAAGTGAATCGTTCTGTTTCTATCCACATTTAACTTTTAATATTTAATATTAAACATTTAATATTTTTCATGTCCAACTTTTGCTGTAATTGCAGCACCACATCTCTCTGGCATAGTGTCAGAATATTTCCAGAGTACTTCAACACTAATGCGATCCCGTGCCTTCTGCAACTCAAGCCAAAGACTCCTTTGAATATACAATAGATATGTTCAGTTTATTTTCCAACTCATTCTAAATTTGCTCAGTTGGGTTGAGATCCTGACTTTGAGGGAGGCCAGTCCATCATTTTCATGTTCCAGCAGATTCGTTATGTTGGTAGTCTGTTTAGCAATAGCTAGTTTTTTAGGTATTGTAATGGCAAATTGGACGAAAACAACCGAAACCTCTTAAATATGCCAAGTGTTACAAAGTAATAGAAGATCACTACTGTTCATATGATGAACAAATATTTATATTAGCCCTACATTCCTAGATGAACTTTGATCAACAAATGCATAGAGACCGTAAAATAATTCTCAGCTGTATGTGCTTGACATTCAAGAACCAATGAGGTTTGTCCCAGTCACATCTGTTGTCACAGTGGTCCACACCTTCAGTGATTCCCAAATCCAGAGCCCCAACAAACATTTGCAAAAAGCTTTAGAAAATTGTGTGGATGGAACATCTTCCCTTTTATCTTGTGTTTAAAAATATTTTTTATTGTTAGTATGCTAACCTGCAGTATTTATAATCTGTGTCTTCCATTTGCTAAAAAGATGTTGACAATGAAAGCACAGTTTTTTAAGAGTGTAAATCTTGTAACCAAGGTAGAAAACTGAGAGCAAAAATAGCAAAGTAGTCCACAGATGCCATGTTTGTTATTTACATCAGCCATCTGACATTTATCCAATCTCAAACAGACTGATTTCAATTTTATTTAAAAGTCAGTGCCATGATTGGTGCATTGGCATACAGAGTTTAATTCCTGCCTTGAGGTCCTTTGCCGATATCCTTTCTTCACCCGATGCTTTGATGTCAGCTGTGCACTAAAATGTACTGCATTTGACATTTTATTTTAAAAGGTATGCTATATTCCATGCATTGTAAAGGTATGCATTAGTTTTGTGATGAACAGACTAAAATCGTGTTCTCTGATTAATCACATTTGCCCATCTGCATAGTGAAGTTTGGAGCTTTGCAATTAATTATTACCGTAGATGCAGCATATTTGACTTGGCACATGACACAATATGTTTTGAGACACATAAAGTCTTATTATATGCAAGCACACATGAAATCTCAAAAGGAAACTGTTGTATAATATTAATGATTTATGATTTTTAACTTAATAATATGCATTATGTCATGTGCTATGGGCACTGAATTCAGGTAGCTGATGAAAAATTACCAAGCTGTCACATAAAACCATTCTTAAAAATGTGTGTGCATGGTTGGAACTAAAACGAATGTCTCAGAGGTCGACATTGTCGAAGTGAAACCCAGTGTGGGCGCTGTGTTGAGTGGTACATGTATCATACTGTTGAAAAGAACAGTGTCAAGCCAAGAAAGTTATAGCCTACCTAGATTCACACTGACACTAAATAATACCTTCAGCTAGCGAGAACTTACTCCATAAATTGTGCTCCATAAAACATACAGCTCCTGGAGACCAGGTGCATTACTCATGATTGGAAACAAATGAAGGAAGTAAGTTCGCTGAATGGATAGAGTAAAATTTGGCAGTGTGGGCCTGTCGTTAAGATATGTGTGTGTGGTGATAGATGGCATCTGGGAGCAGCAGTGTGTTATTCAGTGGCACGTTAAAGGAGATGACATTTGCTCGAGGCTTCTGCCCAGCATGAGCTGCCTGACTCACCCACTCATCACGAGGATGGAGCCCACTGCAGCCAGTCAGGCTGCCTCTGACTCTCACTATCAGGTGTCAGAAATGTGTAATGATAGACTTGTGGTCACATATAAGCAAAATGCATCTAATTTTTGTCCATAACCTGCCTAAAGCTGCCTTCTAAGGTAGTATTCTAGCTGTCTTGGGACTATATAAGTGACTGATTTATGAACAACTAAATAAAACATTGATAAAAATGGCACTCCACATGGGAAATTTGGCGCTATAGTGTGACCTTAGCAAAGATACACTAATAATCATTAAAATACATAGCACACACATGGAATAAACAAAATAATTGTATTGTGTACCATCGCTGTTGTTTTTGTTATTGCTAGTTTGTTTGTGTGTGCTTTTTTTTCTTTCTTTTTTTTCAGTTCATTCGAAATTCTCTTTTGTGGAAAAGGCACACACTGCCTTAGACATTGTCAAAAGTGAGGCATATTTTAAGGCAACATACTTAATGGTGCCATAGAATGGAAAACTGAATTTACCTTGGCATGGTTGAACAATAACAGTTCAGTACATGGACATAACATACT
>JAUMHG010000037.1:373250-389593 GCA_032359395.1 Enteromius anoplus
GCGAGGTTGCGATATGTAAACAAACCCAGGAGGGCATGCATTATTGAGTTCTAAAAAGTCATTGTCTTGCTGCCAGGTTTCAACCAAACAGAAGAAGTCAAATGTGCTGTCCTCCACAATGTCATTTATAAGAATGCCTTTGTTTGAAAGTGAACGAACATTAAAAAGTCAAATTTTGAGCCCAGTGTCACTCAGTAAGGGTTTAGCCGATCTATCAATGCTGGCTAGCACGCTTTGGTCAACAGCCCGCTGAGATTTCCGTGCCACTCGAGGGCCAAGGGACCAAAATGACCGTATAGTTTTTGACTCGTCATACCTGAAGCCACGTCGCGAACCTCGATGGATGTATTTCGGACGAGGTCAGTAGATAATGTCCGGTTGAGTGTAAAACAGATGAGGGGGTGATCATAGAAACTCCGCAGCCAGTAAAGTTCAGTTGCTGTATATACAAACAGCGAGGTTGCCGAATGGAACAACGATGAGAAGATAATCCACACAATGATGCAGAAATGGTAAGTCAACATTTTGTCAAACAGTAGTAAAATTCGACGAAATCAAGTAAAGTTCGGCGAGCAGCGGCAGCCAGTTGCGCCTGCGTTGACTCCCGTCTAAAGATAAATTATTATGAGAAAGTAAGTCATTATTATGAGAAAGTAAGTCATTATTATGAGAAAATAAGTCCTTGTTATGATAAAGTATCTCATTATTATGACAAACTAAGTCATTATTATAAGATGATTAGTCATTATTATGAGAAACTAAGTCATTATTATGATAACCTGAGTCATTATTATGAGAAACTAAGTCATTATTATGAGAAAGTATCTCATTATTATGAGAAACTAAGTCATTATTACGAGATGATAAGTCATTATCATGAGAAAGTTTCTCGCTATAAATATTTTTTCCCCCCATGAATATTATGATATATTAACTCATAATTATGAGAAAGTTTCTCATTATTATGACTTACAGAATTATATTATTTCTCAAGGTGGTGGAAACGGGCTTCCATAAAAAAGAGCGCGAAATGCTCAACATAAAAATGATGGACATTTTGTTGGAATTGGCACGTCGCGGCCATATACTTGAAAAAAATATGTTCTTAAAAGATAAATTTTAGTACAAAATGGTCTTACAAAGCATTACAAAGCCATGCAGACAGTAACGTTAACTGAACTTATCCTCACATTTCATTTATGAGGAGTTAGGGGACATAAAACACACGCGCACACACTCACACACACACTTTGCGCGAATTCATATTTAAGTTTATTTAATGATTAAAAACATTGTTGTGGTCATTTTTGTCAAAAAATGTACCTTGCTAGGCGGCTATAGTACATGAATGCTGACCCACACAGCGACAGATCAAATATTACATTGAACAGTGAAATATGTGTGCACTTATCACAACTTATTTAAAATACAGGTAACTTAAATAATTATACCATCATATTAAAATTTACCTTTATCCTTCTTGCTGCGATGTGCGTAACCCATCTGCTGACGAGACAAGTGAAGAATCCAGAAAAATCGATGATCTTTACGGGTTTTACGGGGGACCAGGGGGGGACCACCACCCTGGCCCCCCAGTACTTAACAGTCAATCACAAAATTGTTATGATATTCAGTTGAGCTTACTATATTTTTCTTTTTCTGCTTTCTTCCTGCAATGCAGGATCCTCTCTCGTCACCACACCCACAAACCTAATAATGCTACCAATTTGCGAGGAATTTAAACCCTTTTGAATGAGTACCTGCACTGTTATTTTTCGATTTGGCTATCATGTACGGTGGCAGAGAGAGCTCAACGCGTTGCAACTTAAGAAAACACATGCAAATAGAAAAAAACGACAACACATTAAGAAAACATCTTCATCAGCACATAGCATGGGCCACAACGGAAATGTTTCAGGGGGACCTCAAAAAGTGACAAACCCATCTGAGAGTAACTCTAGCTAACATAGCATTGAAATAATGTTTCACAGTTTAGTGTGTAATTCGTCAGATTAGTCTAATAATATCCAAAAGACTGTATGATCAGGTTGTTAAAAAAAAAACAAAAAAAACTTTGGTTCAGCAATAATCAGGTCCCAGGTGGGTTAGTCACTTTGTGAGGTCCCCCTGAAATATTTCCGTTGAGGTCAGTGCTGTTTGCAGCGTGTTTCTGTGTTTGCAGCGCGTTCGTGTGTTTGGTTGCTTTGTGAGAATTTGCAGTGCCTGTGTTTTTTTTCTGTTTGCATGTGTTTTGTTTTCTGTTTGCATGTGTTTTCTTCTGTTTGCATGTGTTTTCTTAAGTTGCAGCATGTTAAGCTCTCTTGGCCACCGTAATCACACATACAGTGCTGTGTAAAGGGAAAGCATCTTACAAGAACTTACAAGATATTTGTCAATGAGCTCAGCATGTGTTGATGCATGTTGGTGCTTGGTCTTGTTAGTCTCAGTGGTGTGGTGCAGGGTATGCGGAGGTGTATAACCAGTTCTTTATCAGTCGGCTTTGCGTACCCACTTCTAAATCCCCCTCTGATGTGCCTTCCATGTTGTCCTGCCTTATCCAAATCATGACAGTCAACCACAATAGTAGCTAATCAAATCGCATGTGATGGGAATAAATGCAAATATTGCATAAACACCCAGTGAAGACAGTGATGCGGTCAGGACGCGCCGGCTTCCCTTTGATTGATGATTGCACCCTTCGTTTTTCCGAGAGTGACATAGATAATGCCTCTTCAACTACAACTTCGAAAGAAGATGTCAGCCAAAGAGTGCACTCTATAACAGAACCAATGGTCGAATTGTGCCGGACTCTCCGGTACGCATTAGCGGCACAAATCTATGTCATTAAAAGCGAGCGCAACACTGATGCTGCCGTCAATGTTGCGCTCGCTTTTAATGACATAGATTTGCCACCATTAATGGCATAGATTTGCCGCCATATAGTACTAATGTGTAACTGCGCGCGCCCCTGGCAGGATCACTGGATTTTTTTCTCCTAGTAAAAGTGGAAACAGCATACAATACTTGCTCAAGAATAAGGCATTGTTTAAAAACTATTCTTACAATTTCTTTTATTTGTGTACAGTCACAATAAAAACAGTTGTGCTTTTGTAAATAAAGGAAACAAATCGGATGGAGCCGGGCCTGACCCCACCCACTGGTTCACCCACTGGTTGGGTGGTGAACATTCATTTGACCCAGCAGGAAAAACCCAACTTTGTGTTTTCATTACCTCAAATAACGTCTAAGGTTACGAAGGTAACCCACATTCCCTGAAGGAGGGAGCAGAGACGTTACATATGGGAACTCGCATGAGAGACCAATCGGCGTAATGAGAAAAGGCCAATGAATATTGTCTTGCATTTAATTACAGCCAGGTGCTCCTTATCACAGCGTGAGTATAAGAGGACAGGGATGTAATGTACTCGACGTCAGCGGGGCGGGACCTAGGGTTTTGGCAAGGGAATGTAACTTCTCTGTTCCTTCCTTCAGGGAACGTGGGTTACCTTCGTAGCTTCAGACGTTCCCCTTCAGTCGAGTCACTCTGACGTTACATATGGGAACAGACTTGTGGAAAACACCACGACCCTGAGGCTGCGTTACGTGGAGACCCCGGAGGCGACAGGCAAGCATGCCAGCAGGAGAGTCTGCATGTAACCTTCCCAACACCCTGGGGGGCCAAATAGGGAACACCCACAGGGATGTCAGATGTACTGAAGCATGGGTTGTGGCTGAAGCAGTGTCTGTTTAAGGAGGCTTACTGGGGGAAAGGCGTACTTGGACCCTGGAGGCCAGCGGTGAGCCAGTGCATCCCTGCCGATGGGCGCCTCACCGAGGAAGTAAAACAACTGGCAATAAGAGGACTAGGGGGAGACAAAGAGGTCTATCTCTGCCTCACCGAAGTTGCGCCCAATCAGCTGGACTACCTGCGGGTGGAGTCGCCATTCTCAAGGGTGGGTGGACTACCGTGACAGCTGGTCAGCTGCACGGTTGAGTGTCCCTGGAATGTGAACAGCGCGGAGTGATTTCAGCTGCGTTCTTACTCCACAGGAGCAGATGGCGGGCAAGTGGTGTCATGCGGCGGGAGCGTAGACCACCTTGTCGGTTAATGTAGGCTACGGCTGCAGTGTTGTCCGTGCGGACCAGCGCGTGTCTGTGGCGCAGCATCCATCGAAAACTCTAGGCAATTGATATGCCAAAGCAGTTGAGCGCCTGTCCAGGGACCCGAGGCTGCTTGCCCGTTGCACACGGCACCCCAACCAGTAGAGGAGGCATCCGTGTGGACCACGATATGCCCGGACACTTGACCCAGGGGCACCCCGGCCCGTAGGAAGGTCAGGTCTGACCACAGGCTGAACAGACTGCGACACTCTGGGGAAATGCCAATCCGGAGTGTGCCACGGTGCGATGCCCATCTCAAGACTTAATTGTGTAACCAATGCTGAAGCGGTCTCATTTGAAGCAAGCCCAGCAGCGTTACTGTGGCTGTGGCTGCCATTTGCCCCAGGAGCCTCTGAAAAGTTTTGCGAGGACCTGCAAGTGCATTAAATCCATGCCCTCTTATACTCACACTAAGGTGTGTCTGGCTGTAATTAAATGCACACCAATATTCATTGGCCTTTTCTCATTACTCCAAGGCGATTGGTCTCTCATGCGAGTTCCCATATGTAACGTCAGAGTGACTCGACTGAAGGGGAACCCAGAATTTTTACCCAGCACAATTAACCCAACAATGTGTGTACAGAAATAACCCAGCACTTTTTCGAGTGTAGGCTAAAATAGATAAAGATGCCATTACTTAACAATGTGAATGGCCAGATATCATCTGCTATTAGTGAAGTTTGGGAGCGCTGTAAATCACTTCCACTTGTTCAGAAGGACGGCTCTGAGAATAGTTTAATAAAACACAAGAGTGAGATTCAATAAAGGAGAATTTCAATAAATAAGTGATCAAAATCGAGGCCGCAACATGCATTTCCAAAGATAACTTCATGAGATGAAATAACCTAAATAACCATTTATGTGCATAAGTAGTATAATCAAAAATATTCACAATGGCCACCTGGTTTTGATCTGCTTTCTTGAACACCACAGTGTCATACGCGACAGTGACTGGCTCTTCTTTCTGTGAAATCAAAGAGAAAATTTTTTAGATGTTTACTGGTCCATTAACATCAAGAACGATAAATATATTAAGGTCCACACCACCGAACAACAACGTTGTTCTAATCGCGTGCTTGCATTTATAGCAGCAAATCTATGCTATTAATTAGCAAGCGCACCACTGATGCTGAAAATGATCGCGTGGGTTTGAAATTAAAATTTGAAATAAATTTTTAATTTGAAATTAAAATAAATAATACTTATGGTATTGATACGCAAAAATGGACTTTGGCATATGACAGGTACGTGTTTGGCGTGCAAATGATAGGCAGTTCCTTTTCAGGAACTCGAACTGCGTCAAACACTTTGGGAACGCCTCCAGCGTGACCACACTCTGAAACTGCTGTGTAAACTGTCCAACGAAGTTACGGGTGACGTCATCGACCAGGAAGGATAAAAACACGTGCGAAGCAGTGCACGCCAGCCTCAGTCATTTCAGCAGGCGCTCTCTGTGTGGCTGTCAGTCTTAAAAAAAATAAAAATAAGAAAAATAGCTAGAATGTCTTTTCGAAAGTGTGTTCCTCCTTGTGGCCGGTATCTTAGTCCTAAAGATACTCATCAGTTGTGTTTTGTCTGTTTGGGAGAGGAGCATAGGACAGCCGCCCTCCGAGGAAAGAGACTGTCCGCATTGCAACTCTCTCTCGATGGCCACTCTAAAATCACGAAAGTCGTTCTTTGAGGAGGGGGCTTTCGTGAGTGTTCCTTGCGGTGCAGGCCCCGCTGTCGCCGAGGCGGAGCGCCGGTTGCACTCGTGGGGATCACAGATCGATCTCATAGAAGGAATTGAGACGGCTAACCCCCTATCTCATGCCCAACCACTGAGATCTTCAGGCATCTCTCAGGGTGCTGAAGCGCCGCTGACACCGGCTACTTTACCCCAGAGAGAGCTGTCTGCACGTCACTCTTCTTCCTCCGAGGAGGTGGATGTTGTGAGTGTGGACTGCCAGCCTGGTCCTCAGTCTCCGCGATATGAGGAACTATTGGAGGTAGTCACAAGCGCTGTGGAACGCTTGAAATTAGACTGGCCGGAGGCACCGCCATCAAATGCCCCGACCAGCCGGCTTGATGAAAGATTTCTTAGACCTCGCCCACCACCTTCGTGCCGAAATCTCCCATTTTTTCCTGACTTACACTCAGAAATAACACGGTCATGCATAAGCCTTTTTCGGCACGTTTATACGTCCCGTCATCAGACTACTACGGGAATGTAGACGGGATGAAAGAGAAAGGGTATAAGAGGATGCCTACAGTCGAGTTGACGCTTGCGAGCCGTCTGTCGGCTGAGGCATCATCCGCAAGATAAAAATGTTTTGCTTGATGTGCCAGTTACGGCTACGGATTTATTTGGAAACGTAGTGAACACTGTAGTTGAGAGACATCAAGAGACACGCAAACATGCATCTGCTTTACAAAGCATGCTTCCTCAGTGCTCTTATAATCAAGCAGACGCGCAGCCTATGAGTAGTTCTGCCCCATATAGAAACGAGCGTTGCTGCCCGAGCACCCCCGCGAGTCTGGGATGTTGGGGTTAGGCAAAGCACTGATTTCTCCTGCAACGAAACCGAAAGCGGACTTGAGAGATGTGATTACTGCGAGGATAGCGCAGAATACAAAAAGATCCTGATCAAAGTCTAAACATCATTATGGGGGTGAGCCCCCAGGAGGAAAGGCGGGTTTTGCCGCAACGAGTTACGGCCCCCGTCAATCCTCCCGGATCCTTCGGGCCCCTCAGCCACCGTTGAGATGCGTCTCAGCAGGTCTGGGGTGCACGCTTCCCCCGAGGGGGATGTCTCAGCGGTCTACCCTGCCCTCTGCTGGCGAGCCAGTAGAAGAAAGGAGACTGCAGCTCTTTACACCAGAGCCCAGTCCTGAGGGACTGGTTCCCTTAGTAAAATATTTATCAATGTGGGTAAATCTTCCAAATATTTCTCTTTGGGTTCTAAACATTATAAAAAGAGGGTATTGTATCCAGTTCAAAAATACTCCTCCTCGGTTCAACAGTGGTTTTATCCACGTTGGTGGACCCCAACCAGACTCGGGTGTTGGCAGCAGGCAAGGTGGTGGCAGGTGGTGACTCTGTTGGGAAAGAGTTCAGGGTTTTACAGCCGCTACTTTGTCGTGCCAAAGAAGGATGGGGGGCTGAGACCCATATTAGATCTCAGGCAGCTGAATCGTTCAGTCAGACAGCTGAAGTTCAGAATGCTCACACTGAAACAAGCAGTGTATCAAATCAGACCGAGGGACTGGTTTGTTACAAAAGATCTCAGAGACGCATATTTTCTGGGCAGGCCTCTCACTGACAGTAACATTTTTCCAGAGATTGGTGGGGCTACTGGCAGTGGCATCGAGTGTGATTCCGCTCGGTCTACTCCACATGAGGCCACTACAGTGGTGGCTGAAAACCAAGGGGTATTCCCGTACGTATGGTCAAAGTCTCCAGGCGATGCGTGCGAGCTTTGGCAGTCTGGAGGAGTGTTCGTTTCTTAGAAACGGGACTGGTGCTGGGAGCCCAGTGTTATCGCATCGTCCTGACAACAGACGCATCACTATCAAGATGGGGAGCAATCCAAAATGGTTTCCCAGCCCACGGCTGGTGGTCCAGCCATCATCTCCTCTGGCATATAAATCGGCTAGAAATTTTAGCAGTGTTTCAGGCACTAAATTATTTTCTCTCGGACCTGAGAGGTCGACATGTGCTGATCAGATCAGACAGCATGGCAACAGTTTCTTACATCAACCATCAAGGGGGTCTGCGATCGCGCTTCCTAAACAAATTAGCGCACCAGATCTGGATCTGGTCTCAGGACAAACTCCTCTCGCTGAGAGCGGTTTATGTCCAGGGACAGCTCAACATAGGGGCGGACTTCCTGTCAAGACAGGGGTTGAAGCCCGGGGAGTGGAGACTGCATCCAGCGAATCTGGACAGTCTTCTACAGGGCCGAGGTGAACTTGTTTGCGACTCAGGAGAGTGCTCAATGTCCCCTCTGGTTCCCTCTAGTTCATCCAGCTCCGTTGGGCCTGGATGCTATGGCACAGATGTGGCCGAGGCTCCATCTTTACGCTTTTCCCCCAGTGGAATTGATCCCGGGGGTCTTAGAGAGAGTTCGCCAGGACGCGATTGGTCTATTGTTAATAGCCCCATTCTGTCCGGGCCGAGTATGGTTTTCGAACCTGATCTTGGGAGATTCCGACCAGGAGGGACCTCCTCTCCAAGGGAGGGGGCACGATTCTGACCCCCTGTCCGGAGAAACTGAAACTATGGGTGTGGCCTCTGAGCCGAGGTTGTGCATACTATTCTGCAATCTAGAGCTCCTTCCACAAGGAGGTTGTACGCCTTGAGGTGGAAACTGTTCACCTCATGGTGTGCAAGTCGTCATCAGGACCCAGTTAACTGCCCGACTAGCGTGGTTCTGGAGTTCCTGCAGACTAGACTGTCCACAGGGTTAGCTCACTCCACACTTAAGGTGTATGTGGCGGCAATCTCGGCTTTCCACTCCCTTAGTGATGGTCGTTCAGTGGGTAGAGATCCGTTAGTGGTACGTTTTCTTCGTGGAGTATTGAGGCTGTGGCCTCCAGTACGTTCCCGATTCCCAACTTGGGATCTGGTTTTGGTGCTCAGGGCCCTCTCTCGGGCCCCCTTTGAATCGTTAGAGCAAGCCTCTGACTGTCTCCTTACCTTTAAGACTGCGGTCTTATTGGCATTGGCTTCGTTAAAAAGAGTAGGGGACCTTCTTGGCAGGTGTCTCGGTTCCAGACATCTGCAAAGCGGCTGGTTGGTCTTCCCCTTCGACCTTTGCGAAGTTCTATAGGTTAGGTCTTCCGACTACCCCGGGCTCGGTGGTCCTCGTGCCTTAGTGTGCTGAATCCACACTGGCGGGGGCTTGGGAGTCTGGGGGCGTGGGTATCTCGTTCCCAAAGCTTTTGACGCAGTTCGAGTTCCTGAAAAGGAACGTTTTAGGGTTATGAATATAACCCCTGTTCCTTGAAGGAACGAGACACTGCGTCTCTTGCCACACCCCCGACGCGCCCTCCTGGGCGCCTGCTTCATGCCTGAGGGCTGGTATGCACTGCTTCGCACTTGCTTTTATCCTTCCTGGTCAACTTCGTTGGACACTTTACACAGCAGTTTCAGAGCGTGGTCACGCTCCTTCAAGGAACAGGGGTTATATTCATAACCCTGAGACGTTTTCGCATGCATATTGTTCGCATCTACCTCACAACCCTAATCCTACCCATTGCTTAGCATAAATTTAACATTTTTGCCTATCTATACCACAAGTTTTTGTTTTTATTTGGCATACTATTTATACGCACATTCATGAGACTATTCAAATTTTTTTTTTCATTCAGTTTTTGTCTATTGGGTGCCTCTCGTCGAATTCGAGAGAGATGCAAAAAGCTTGTGGTAACAGCACTGGCTGCCCACTGCTCCGGGTGTGTGTTCACGGTGTGTGTGTGCGAGATAGATCACTTCTCACTGCTGTGTTGTGCACGTTGGATGGGTTAAAATTTGGTTTTGTTTTCATGTCTTTCTGTTTTAGTTCCTGTTTGCACTTATTTGGTAGTTCCTGTCATTTATGTGATTATTAGTTGATTATGTTCCATTTGTGTTTCCCCAGCTGTCGTTCCTTTATTCATTAGTTCTTGTGTATAAATCCCCTGTCCTTTGAGTTCTTGTTTGTCGATGGATGAATGTGTTGGCTTGTTAGATGTTTCTCCACGTTTGCTTTCCTTATCATTAAAATACTTTGTTATTTGAAGCTCACGTCTCCTGCGCTCTCAATCACTTGGTACCAGACTTGACAATATCGTTCTAAAAGTAATTTATCTGTCATTATCTTTGCGAATGTGGTGTGAACTTCTGTATTCTCAGAATTACAATGTGATAGAAGGGGCCTGACATTGACATTAAAGCCTAAAACTTACCACAGAACACACATCAGGTCCTCGTTTGGACAAAGCCCCTTAAAACAGGAAGAATAATATAAAACCACAAGAAACTTAAAACAAAGGTTCCTCTATTCAAAAAAAGAAGGAAAAAGAGCTAGATATACAAATAAGAAATATGAGTGATATTAATGGGGAGTTTTCACAAAGGTAATGTAATGCGACAGTGCAATAACTCATATGAAATTGGATTTGAGGCATTAGAAGTGGAATAGTGGTTTGAAATGAATATATAAATGTTAGAACTTACTGTGTTTTTGTATAATCCTCCAGACTACTGAAAGCAGCATCAGTAAGAGAAGCAGTGCCGCAGCAATATAAAGGAAGAAAAACCAGTCCATCTGGTCTGAAGAGTAATCGAGAGAACAGTTGCTGTCATTTGTATCATTGCTTGCTGTTTGGTTTCTGCATATGGTGCTGTTTTAAAAATATGAAATAATGGGTTAAAAATGTAAATATATACAATTAAGATTTTTTTTTTTTAAGTGAAATTTTTGCAAATAAACTAGTTCCGAGAGGAGCGTGGTCGATTAATCACGGCTGGCACCGCATCACGTAATCAATCTCCTCATTACACCTGCCCAATCAAATCCCCTGCTACCCACTATACCCCTGTTCTCTTTCCTTCCGCACCTCGCCTTTCGCGCATTCTTCAGAATCGCACGACCGAAGACACATCTTCGCCTGTCTTCCTCGGCGAGGACCAGATTCCTCAGCCTGTCTTCCAACAACCTGCTACCGCTCAACACTCTAAACCTCCACGAGAGACTGCGGCTTCCTATTCGAGGCCTCGCCCGCACGCTCTTAGATCCCATTCATCGCGCTATCCGCCAAAGCAATTTAGTTAAAGAAGTTAGTTAAAGAAAAGTTAAAGAATCCTCATTACTTACCACTTGCCAACCCTCTTCTATTTTCCTCAGCCCTAGAAGCAACAAAGCCATGTGTTGCAACTTCTCAATCACAAGCAGCAAGGTAGCGCTGAACCGGCCAGTGCCGCCTGATGACGCCATACGCAAACCGCAACATCATACGCGAGCTGCACACCCATGACGCGCAAGGTTTTTTTATCCTAAGCTTCCCCCTTTTGTGCCCCTGCAGAGGTTACTTTTATTAAGCTTCCCCCTTTCATACCTCCACAGAGGTTACTTATATTAAGCTTTCCTCTTCACGCCTCCACTGAGGTACTTTATCTTAAAAGCTATCCTTCGTCCCCATCCCATAGCTACCCCACCCCTCCTCTCCCATGCCTCCCCAGAGACAGCCAACCTTCATTGCTTAGTTGGACACCTGATTTCTATGGATCATCGTCATCTTGACTACAGAGACCGTCTCTGCATTTGATAAATAAAGTTTAATCTCGTCATTATACATTACCATCACTCTATTTTCCTATTTGATAATGTTCAGTGCTTTGCTACAATCCGTATTGTTAAAAGCACTATAAAGTTACATGACTTGACTTCCTAGCTCATCCATTTGAAACTTCCCGAAACGAATCCAACCCCAAGGAGTGCGAAAAAAAAAAAATCCTGTGCTGACCCATCCAGCATCCTCTTGGAGCGCTTTTTGGGAGGCTCGCATCCGGCTGCTGTCCTTATCCAGCTTTTTTGGCACGCAAGGATGCCGAGCTCTAGCCCTAGCTATGGTTCAGGCCTTTAGGGTTCTGTGTCCGCCATCCTCCCGGCTTGCCCCCCCGGACAGCACACCAAATATGCTAACCTTTATCCTTCTTGATTATGAGGAAGCACGAACTCTTGAATCAGTACCTCTCTAACTAAATATATGTGTATGTTTACTGATACCCCTTTTTATCTGACTTGATAAATTCAAGACTTACTTACGGAAATAGACCAGCATCATCACTTTCAGCTGAGATCAGAAGACAAAAAGCAAGAAATTTTTTTTTATGAATATGTAAAGTATATATAAAGCACTTCAAATATTAATAAATGCAGTAAGTCTTTTGTAAATAAAATTGTGTTTTTTTTCCTTCAAAACATAACTGGACTTACATGTATTTTTATTATCTTTTTGAACAAGGAGTTGAACAGGAACCTGCAGATCTCCTACAGAGCAGAAGCACCAGCCAGAATCAGTCAGTCTCAGTCCGGTCATCAGCACAGTGAAGGAGCTTCTCCCATCATCACTGATCTGGACTGAAGAATTCTGGGATGTGTCAGTCCTCCCCACTGTGTAACAGCTCTGATCTTTATATCTGCACCACTGTTTGACTTTATTCTGATATTCAGAACTGTAGAAACACTTAACACTAATATTACCACCTTCATGTCCAAATACACTGCTGCTCTCCACAGACACATCAGGAGCTAAGCACAGACAGCAAAAACATTAAATTAAATATTCTATATTAAAACTATTTTGTTGAAATAATATATTTAAAATGTTAACGCACCACAAACAATGTATTTACCTGTTTTAACAGTTACATACAGATGATTTTTGTCATCTGGGTTTGCACCAGTGCCAATCTCCACAGCACACCAATAATTTCCAGAGTCTGAGGACGTTGGATTTTTGAGTTTCACAGTAAAAGTATTATAGGCTGGATAATCAGTTACTGTCCATTTCCCCGTAGAATCTGCACGGGCTGTGATTTTGCAAAAAACCCAAGTATACCCTTTACACCAGTATTTTGAGTTTAGCTTATACTGACTGTCATACACACAGGGGATTGCAATACTTCCTCCTTCTCTTACAGTTACATGATCTAATGTCTTTATACTCAAAGTTCCTGTAGGCAAAACACACACACACACACACACACACACACACACACACAAATCATCAGCACTGAAGTATGTACTGTAATATGTTTAATTTCCATTTTGGTGCAACCTTGTGTCTTTAATTTGTAATAATTGTTTGACGTTGTTGAACACAGAGCAAGTGAAATATGGAAAAGGCATCTCATAAGTTCAATAACCTCAATATAAAATAAGAAATCATGTAATGCAAAATAATAATGAATGTAATGTGATATAATATTTAATAATATAATATCAAAAATCTGAGCTCTGAGTAAGAGTGGTCTCAGGAATAGTGAGATAAAGAGTACATCAAAATGAACTGCATCAACTAAGCAGTACGTAGTAAAAAATGTAGGACAAATGTATAGTTCCTTTGACAGAGGTATAGATATTTGATAATTATTAAATAAAAATATCCTCATTATTAACTACTTGTGAACTATGAACAATTAACAAAAAATATTTACAATTAATTTCTGATTGTCTTAAAGTGAACAATTAGGTTCATTGTGGAAACTACTCTTACCAATCGATGGACGTAACCTGTTTTTATTTCAAACTAGAACATAGAATAATAATACAAATAATTGGATAAAAAAATAATAATAATAAAAAAGTGATGCTGACAAGCTTACTATTTAGTTCATCCTAATATTAGGATATTAAATTAGTGTACACTGTAAAAATGGCTGTGATTTTAACAGTAAAAATACTGCGAAAATGCTATGGGGAAAACACTGTTAAATGGTTAACAGTAAATTCCTGTAAACATTTACAGGGGAAAAATGTAAACTATAACTCTGTTTCTTAGTTTTGTCTAATCAGTCATGTTTATTTGGGTTGTATGTTACATGTAATGTAACCATGTCACCATGATGGTTTTTAGTGTTTGTGTGAATGACTCTGAGCTCCTTCAAATTCTAGTTTTGTTTTAAATGCTGATTGTGATGCGCTTTGGTTCATCATGTGACTTTCTCATCATTACCTGTATTTGGTGCTTATCAGTGTATTTCAAAGCTACAAGACAGATTTCAGTACTTTACAGTTTTTTACGATTATTTAAATTTAGAATTTCCACACAATTTGCAAAATTCTACGCCAAGGAGCAAAACACCGCCACTGATTTGCACAACATTACACACAATGTCTGCTTCACTCTTTTTGCACAACATTACACACAGTGATTTGTAAAATTCTACACACATTTCGACACCTTAGACAAAGAGAAAGATTGTGAAGTTACTTCCTTGTCATTACAAAGCCCCGGATTGCCAATGACTACACTAATGAACGAACTGGATAAAAACATCCACAAGGTGTGGAAGCACACATGTGCTAATTTGAAAACGCAGCACTCAGTGCTATAAAAGGCAGCAGATGAGTTCACCTGTATTCATCAAAAATGGAAGGAGCTAGAAGAAGAGTGAGAATGAGAGGGGGAGTTGAAAGAGGAGAAGGAGGAGATAGAGGAAGAGGTCTAGGTAGAGGAAGAGGTAGAGAATGACTTGAAGAGTTGATGGAACCTGAACAAAGAAGATGAGGACCAAATTTGACTCAATAAATCCGTGCAACACTTATTGACCATGTTATCAACCACGGACTGACACTGATGGATGCTGGACTAAGAGTTCAAACAAATACTCTTGCATCACATTTTTATTTGTCTACAGATTTTATTTGTTTCATTGATTTCATTGTTGATTACTGTCACTGATTATGGTAAGAAATACTGTATTTCTAGAATAGAAATAAATACTTGAAATCTTCAGTCTGCAGCATCTGTGTTGTGCAGTGCTTGGTAAGTTTATAGTAGGCCTATTTGTACATTCTCCCTATATCTCAAAGTAATCATGAAGAATGTTGTGGGTTTGTCACTATTTTGTTTTGGCATCAAAATGATCCCTTACATAACAATGTTTGCCCAAAAATCTAGCACATGCTATTACCTAAAACTAGTTTTTTTTACAAATGTGTTTTTTATTTATCACAGCAGTGTGAAACTGTCTGCAATAGTGTCTGATCATTGAGGACTTTGTGTATTAATTGAAAACGAATAGCATTTTCACAAAAATGTGTATATGTTTTGACTGAAGTGTGTCTTTTTGCAAACAATCTAGGAATTCAGCAAATTGAGTGTGGCGTTTGGATAATTGTGATTATATTTTGAAAAAAATAATCGCTTTTCAAAATTGTGTGTAAACAATTGAAAAAAACTGTAATAGGTTGGTATACAGTATTAACATTATATAAATGAATGAAATTATGGTATTTAACTGTAAATTGAACTTAAAATTGTCACGCCTAAAATGTAGTTACCGTATCTTTTACATTCCAGCAACCACAGCTGCCAGTTTTTTACTGTAAATTGTACGGATTTTTTTTACAGTGTAGTACTAACTTCTTGCATAGATACTTAAAACGGACCATTATTCTAAAGTGTTACCCATCTCTGGTTTATTTTTAAGGTTGATGTTACTGATAATCAGAATCAGAATAATTGAGGTAAGTTATAGGACACATTTTTCCATATGGCAGGAATCAGTGTTGCAGTCTTGTGGTTACTGAAACATTTATAAAAGCTATTGAAAGTTAGGCCTTGTGAAACAAATTATCTTTGTATTTTACAGCAAGCTCTTAAATGCACTCTAAATGGGAATATATTACACAAAACATTCCATTTACTGACCCTGCTGTGTCCTTAGGATGTAAAATCAACAAAATACACAAAGCACCAACACACACAAAACAAGTTGTAAATGCATCACTCATTTATTCATAAAACAAATATTTTCTGAGTCTTACCTGCAGTGTAAAGTAAAACACCAAAGAGAATCTGAGGACAAGCCATGTGACGGTCAGACAGAGTAAAAGACAGAACCTGAAATGAGCATTTCACTTCTTGCCAGCAACAAATAAAGCAGTTCCTGTTACTGCATTCACTCATGTAGAAAAAACTGAAGTCAGCAGAGACCTTGCAGACAAATTTTGTGCACACACACCTATGTCCTTATTGAAGTAATGATTTGACACAACTGATTATACATGAAAAAAAACACACACACATTACATATATATATATATATATATATATATATACATACACACACACACACACATATACATACACAAACACACACATGCTTTAAATCTGAACTAGATCGAATATAAATACAAGTTTTCAGCTGTAAATAAAAATCATTCAGTGTTTCCAAATATGATGTATTAGTATAAATAGGGCATGTACTATAAAAACATGTCCAAGGTTCAAATCCAAAGCAATTCAACAAGCAAAATAAGTATTGACATATGCAAAGAGAGGTAATTTGCATAACAGACTACATACACAGAAGACGTTCCTTTTACGTAATTAAATCAGCCGGAACTGGGAACACTCTCCTTAACACATGATGTACTCGTTACATCGTAAAAAGAATGGCCTCTACGCTAATATTAGTCTGTCTCTCT